>RJWT010003854.1:0-35136 GCA_004365215.1 Cuniculus paca
TGTTGAGAAGTCTGCTGTGATTCTGGTGGGCTTTCCTTTATAGGTGATTTGCTTCTTTTCTCTCACAGCTTTTAATAGTCTGTTCTTATGTTGAATTTCTGGAATGCTGATAATTATATGTCTGGGTGTTGTTTTATTTTGGTTATGGGTTGTTGGAGTTCTATATGCTTCACTTATCTGTATGTCAGCTTCCTTTTCCATGTTTGGGAAATTTTGAGCCATGACTTCTTTAAATAGTGATTTTAATATCATTTGTGTTTTCTCCTTCTTTTTCCTTTACACCTATTAGTCTTATATTGTTTTTCTTTGCATCATCTTGCAACTGCTAAATTGCTATTTCCTGATTCCTGGTTATTTTTAAAGGATGTTTCCTTTCTTCCTCACTAGCTGCCATCATGTCTTCAAGGTCTGAAATTCTATTTTCACATTCATTGAGGTGGCTTTGCCAGCTTTTGATGGCATTCTTGATTTCATGGATATCTCTTTGAATCTGTTTCATGCATTCTAATTCTTTCTTGTATTCTTCATTCAAGGTTTCCATCTTTTTGCAGTGTTCCTCTATTTTTCCACCTATATCTTCTTTAGATGTGCTCAGCATCTCTTTCATTACATTTATCATCTTTTGTTTTACTTGGAAAATCATTTCTAACCTCAGTTCCTTTAAAATCTTGTAGAGTTGTTTCTTTACCTCAGCTCCTATCATTTCCAAAGTTTCAGGTGTGTGGCTCATATTTTCTTCTGTGTCCATATCTTTTTGGCTTGTTTGGGAAGGACTGCAGGTGCAAGATTGCATTTTGCTCTTTGGTTTTGTCATTTTTCTGTGTTCCACTGTGGGAAGTGAATCCAATGTGCACAGTTCAGGTACCAAGGCTAGGTGATACTCACAATGCACACCTTCAGCTCCAGCCAAGACTACCACTGTGGCTGTTGTGATGCTGGGTGGTGTCTGGGTGGAGCCCAGGCAGGATGCCAGGGAAGCTCTGAACTTTTTGGGCCAATGGGGGAGGGGTGCAGACTCCTACCTGTCTGTTGGCAAGGTCCCATGCTGCACAGCCAGGTTGAACCTTCAACAGTCTTTCTACCTCAGCCTTTCATGTCACAGACACTTGCCATCACACCTGGGCTATTTTTATTTCTAAAAAAAAAGAAGAAAGCTTACCTGAATTTTATAAGCCAATATTCTATTGCAGATTTTTTTTTTTTTGCTGCACCGGGGATTGAACTCGTGACCATGTGCTTGCCAGGCAGGTGCTTAGACCACTGAGCTAGATCCCCAGCCCCTAAGCCAATATTCTAAAATGCTCTGAAGTTACATTTTTATATCTGATGAAATATAGATTTTTCCAGCTCTCAGCATGCATAAACTATTGTGGACTTCAAACTCACTCTATTTCTGATTTAAAATAAGAATGATGGATTTCCAGGAAGATGGTAGAGTGGTAAATAGCAGCAAATCAGCTTCTCTGAGATTTAGAATCCAAGCACTGGAGTATAACAATTTGGAGAGGATGAGAAGAAAGGAGGTGGATCCCCAGGGCCAAGCAAGGAGCTAAATGGAGAACTGGGGTCCTGAAGAGACAGACCTCACTGCAGAAAAAGGAGGTGCAAATTGCACTTTCTCCTTGACTCCCCGACTACATGAGAGAGGATGACTGAAAACAGACAGAGTGAAGGCAGATGACTCCAGAGGTTTGCAGGGAGAAGTGTGCCAGTGGAACAAAACTGAATGCTGTGTGTCACAATAGTGGGTGACTCCAATCTAAGCATCCACCTTATCCCTTAGAGGGGGTACTTGGCCAGGTGCCATTTTAGGAAGAGGTCAGCTGAACCCAGGACTTGGAACAGTTACCGGTTGGTTTCATCTCAGGACTTCCAGTGACTGGATGAATGACAAACACTGGAGATGTACAGAGTCAGGAAACTGAGTTCAGGCCAGCAAGAGACAACCAGTGTTGTTTACAGAAAAACTCAAGCCTCAACTCACTATCAGAGGCCAGGATCAGCCTGAACTTCTGAAAAGCACCAGAATCAGCACCCTGCCATAGTCCTACAGTAGGTTTTGATGGGATCATCCAGCATGGGTCTGGGTTCCTTTTCTTAAAGATTAATTTTATTAGTATACATTAGACATATGCAATGATCGCATTCATCATAGAGAATTACTACCTGTACATGATATATCTTAGTTTTGTTTGCCCATTCCCCTTCCCTCCTTTCAACCTGTCTTCCCCTCTTTATTTACAAAAACTTCATTCCCAATCTTCCCTTCTATTCATTTCTTTTCCTTTCTTCCCTTTCTCTCTGTCCACTTCCCTATTTCCCCTTCCCATTTGAACATTTTCTTCCAATTTCACAATATCTATTATACATTTTGGTTCTTATTGACCCTTTCAGTTTCCCATGCCAGAGAAACATGTGATAGGTGAACATGTGTGTCCAATTTATTACACTTAAGAGTATAGTTTCAAGGTGCACGCTTTACCTAGAAATTTCTCAAGTTTATCCTACTTTATGGCAGAGTAGTACTCCATTACATAAAAGAAGCACATCTTCTTTGGTTAGTTGATGGGCATTTGGGCTATTACAAATTGTGCTGCTACATACATGTGTGTGCATATGTGGCTGTAGTATGACGCTTTTAATTCTATTGGAGTGATACCAAGAAGTGGAACACCGAGGTCAGGTAGAACCTCTAGTTTGAGTTTTCTGAGGAATTGCCACACTGATTTCCAGTGGTTGCACCAGTCTACACTTCTATCAATGCTGGAAAAAGGTTCCATTTTCTTCACAGCCCCATAAACATTTTTAATTGGTTATTTTCTTGGTAATGGCCATTCTTTGTGGTGTGAGATGGAATCTCAGTGGTTTTAATGTGTATCTCTTGAATGACCAGTGATGTTCAATAGCCTTCATATATTTATTTGCAATTTTTATTTCTTCATGTGAGAAGTGTCTGTTGATTTCATATGCCAATTTTTGGATTGGGTCTTTAAATTTGGGGTATCTCATTATTTGAGTTTTTGTCTATTCTAGTTTTTATAGATTCTAGATACTAGTGCTTTGAGGAAAAGCTAGCAAAATTTTTCCTCCCAGTTCTGTAGGTTGTCTCTTCACTCTGTTGGATTCTTTTTCTACACAAAGCTTTTTAACAAGATGAGATCTTATTACAAGATTGATTGATTCCTTTTTGATATTTCCTGTGTGATAGGGTTTTGTTCATAATGTATTTGCCTATATCTATGACTTCAAGAGTTTTACCAATTATATCTTCCAGCAGATTTAATATTTCTATTTTAATATATAGATCTTTAATTGATTTCAATTTTAGTTTACTGCATCATGAGAGATATGGGTTTATGTTTAATCTTTGGCAGGAGGAAAGTCAGTTTTCCCAGTGCTATTTATTGTTAGACAGGCTTTCTTTCAGTGAAGGTGCTTGGCCTCTTTGTCAAAATTAAGGTGACTGAGTGTTTTTGGAGTACTTTTCACATCATCTAGTCTGTTCCACTGGTCCTTGCTTCTGTTGAATTTGCCAGTAGCATCTCTTTTTTTTCATGGTAGCTTTGTAGGATAATTTCAAGTCAAGAATTATGATACTCCTTGCCTTGCCTTTGTTGCCCAGAATTTCTTAAAGGTTAATTTTATTAGTATACATTAGACATATGCAATGATCACATTCATCATAGGGAATTACTACCTGTACCTGATATATCTTAATTTTTTTTGCTATTCTAGGTCCCTTTTGGTTTCAAACAAATTTTAGGATTGTTTTCTCTAGTTCTGTGAAGTATACAATTGATATTTTGATCAGGATTGCATTAAACCTGTGTAACAATTTTAGAAATATGGTATAATATTTTATTGGCTCTTCCTATTGAAGACTAAAGGATATCTTCACATTTTCTGATATCTTCTTCAGTTTTCTTTTTCAGAGTACTGTAGTTTTTAATGTAATAATCTTTTACACCCTTCATTACATTTATTCCTAAATAGTTCATTTATTTTTTGATGGCATTGTGAAATGTGTTGTTTCCCTATTTTCTTTCAGTAAGATTGTTATTTTTGTACAGGAATGTTATTGATTTTTTGAGTGTTGGCTTTTTATCCAACTGTGCTTTTGAATTTGGTAATTAGATTTGGTGGAGTTTTTGGGATAGTCTGTGAAGTGTCTTCTGCAAATAATAATTTAAATTCTTCCTTTCTATTATTCCTTTTATTTCCATTTCTTGTCTAATTTCTCTAGCTAATGTTTCCAGAACTATATTGAATAGGAATGTGACAGTGGACATCCTTATCATGTTTTTGTTTTTAGAGACAAAGCTTTCAGTTTTGATCATTTAGTATGATTTGGCAAACCATTTTTTTGTAATTTTCATTTTAAAGAGAATAAAATCAAGCAAAATAAAACAGAATAAAGACATTCAAAACACACCAGTGTATGTGACACAGGATTTCAAAACAAGATAATAAGAAATCAACAATGGTTACTATAATGCCTCTTGTTGTCTTCAAAACAGCTGCCCATTCCTTCAGACATAGTAAAAAATCAAACAAAACAGAACAGAACAGAGCCAATAAAAACAAAACAATGAATGCAGTAAAGAACTGCCAAACAAGATAACAGTAAATCCAAAATGGCTACCATAATATATATCTTGTCATCTTTGAAATAGCTGCTCATGCCATTGGATATAATAAAATCAAATAAGACAAAGCAGAATAAAATCCAACCAAACAGAACATTGGAATGATACAGGACTTCAAAACAAGATAATAGGAAGTTAAAAATGGCTACCACCTTCAGAAGGAGATCCCCCATAGATGCTACATTGCATATTGTTATCCTCTGAATAGATGATCATACTACAGGGCTTAGACCTGCAAAGTCAGTGGAACACTAAACACTACAAGCATTAAATTGTATTTTTTTCTCAACAGCTATCACTGAAGCCTGTGTTTCTCCAGATCAGCCAGTCACTTATGGGTGAATGTGGGGGAGACCTTGGCTCTTCTTGTCTCCCAGCCCGTGTACTAGAAGGGCTGGTTTCTGGTTCTCCCCTCAGTGGCCCGCGCATGCTACTTACTTGCAGGGAGGGGTGCTTGGCTTCTTGTTGGCTTCTTGTTGGCTTCTTGTTCTCCTTCCTCACAGTCTGCAAATGGTGCCAACTCACAGGAAAGGGCTGGCATCTGGTTCTTCCCTCAGTGGCCTGTGCATGGTGCTGACTCTCAGGGAGAGTTTGGCTTCTTGTTGGTTTCTTATTCTCCTCTTGCACAGTCCACAAATGGTGCTGACTCACAGGTGGGAGCTTGGCTTCCTTTTGGCTTCTTGTTCTCCTCCCCTGAAGTCCATGAATAATGTCAGCTCACAGACAAGGACTGGTGTCTGGTTCTCCCCAAAGCAGCCTGCACATGGTGCCAACTTACAGTGGGTGTTTGGCTTCTTCTTGGCTTCTCCTCCCCTGCAGTACATGAACAGCATCAACTCACGGGAAAGGGCTGTTGTCTGGTTCTCCCCTCAGTGGCCTGGTTCTTCCTTCCCAACTTGCAGGGAGGCATTGGCTTCTTGATACTGGCAAATCATTAAGAGGATTGCATACTATGATCAAGCAGGATTCATCCCAGTGATACACAGATAGTTCAACATATGCAAATTGATAACTATAATACACCATATCAACAGAGGAAAGGACCAAAAAACATGATCTTCTCAATAGTTGCTGAAAAAGCATTTAAAGAAGTCAAACGTCCATTGTTGATAAAAACAAAAAATTACAGCAAATTGGAATTGAAGTTCTTTTATTTTTTCAATTTTCTACTTAAAATTTTCAGACAATATACTAACATGATAGTATTACATTGCCACAACTCATGTCATTCTTGTGTCAACTTGAGAAGTTTAGAAGTTTAACTGAGAGACTCAGCAGGGAGCCAGGGTTCTTACTTTGTAAATATCCTCATCCTGTGCAAAAGAGGGCAAGGACATTTTGTGAGTGCTACACCCACCCTGGGAAGGGGGAGCTGGCCTGTGTACAATATAAGGGATGGAGAAGAGGTTTGTTTTCCCCTTTTTGCTCTGGCTGCTGCCTTGAAGTCTTGCCCCTGTGCCATGTCACCTTGCCTTGGAGCCAGCTGATTATGGACTGGAATCTCCTGAAACTGTAAGCTAAATAAACCTTTCTGTGCTTCACTTTGGGTATCAGGTGTTTTGTCCCAGCAATGAGAAAAAAGTAACCAAGACAGAATTTGGGACTAGTGGAGTGGGATCATTGCTGTAACTGTACCTGACCATGCGGTTCAAGAGCCTGTGGAAATGGCTTGTGGGAAGAGTTTGGAAAGGTTCAGAGATGTCACCTAAATGCATTGAGCTGGAACAGCTTAGGCTGTTTTGTAGGGGAGATTCTGGTCAGAGCTCAGGTGACCAGAAGGCTGATAGAAAGCCTGCCAGTAAAGACTAGGTTCAAGAGGTTTCTCCTGGGAAGAAGGACTGCACTGGGTGTTGGACTCCAGTTGATGTATGTTATGGCTTAGCAGAAAGTTTGTCTGCATTTTGCTCATGTCCAGAGACTTTGCCTGAGACTGAGATTAAGGATGATAGACTGATCAATCTGGCAAAAGAAATATCAAGGCAATCGAATGTTGAGGCCATGGCATGGCTATTGTTGGAGGCTTTTAGCCTGATTTACATTGTGACCCAAGAGCACAGAACCCAGTAGGGTGATTCGAAACATGAATTTGACCAGAAAGGAAGCTCCATTAAGGCTATGGACTGTAAAGATAAAGCTTAAACCTCGATTGCTGAGGAACAGAGAAATAGAAAAGATGGCCTGGAGGCATTAAAAAAGCAGCAAGTCTTGAACCTTTGCAGCTTCCAAACTGCAGAAGTGAAAGACTTTGCTTTGAGGAGAAAGCCTCAGAGCACCATGTTCCAGAATGGTGGCAGAGGCCCCAAGAGGCTCCAGAATGGCAGCAGTGTAGAAAATCTGCTCCTCACAATCAGGTTCAGAGTGCCCAGTGATCCAGGCACTTGAGCCCTACAGCCAAGAGAGAGGAAAGCCTGGTTACTGCTCCAGCTCAGCATCATCCACGTGGTGCTGGTTTTAGGTGCACACAGGATGCACAAACTCAGAGGTTAAGAAGGCTTCCACCCCGATTTCAGAAGGCGTGGGAGGCCAGGCAGTGTGCCCCGGAGAGGGCAGTGTGTGAAACTGAGTGTGAAGCCAAAGGTGCACTGGAGACTCCAGAAGTTTGGAAAAGCTAGAAACATGGATCCTCTAAGGAAACCTGCCATGGGGGAGCAGAGCCAGCACAAGAGAGATGCCATGAGATTGGTGACCACTAGAAGTGCCATAGGGGTAGAACCACACAAGACCTTTGGAGCTCACAATTTGCCACAGATTGCTTCAGATGCTGGACAGGCAACTATAGGATTTAACATTTACCCTGATGAATTTTGGACTTGTTTTGGTCCTAACGCTTTGTACCCACCTGTTTGTAACTTTTGGAATAAAAATGTTTTTCCTGTGCCCTTGCATGTTGAAAGTGTTTAACTTTGTTTTCATTTGAACAGGGGCATGCAGCTAAGAGTTTGCCTTACATTTCAGAGACTTGGGGCTTGGACTTTTCAGCAATGCTGAAACTGTTTCAATGCTGAAACTTCTAGGACTTTGGCAACTCTTGCATATGGACTAAATGCCTTTTGCATAGAGGGATATGCATGAGTCTTTGGGTGTCCAAGGACAAAATGTTATGTTTGTAATGTAATGTTGATTGACTTATTGCTGGTTCTTAAGGATTGTTAAAGTTGTGTTATAATGTTCAAGTTGGAAAATGGTAAGAATTAGCATGTCTTGGTATCTGGAGGCTGATTTAAAGAAATATGTCTGGTTGCCAAGTTGACAAGGGGTGGATTCTTATGGTTAATACATTGTGTCAACTTGAGAAGTTTAGAAGTTTAACAGAGACTCAGCAGGGAGCCAGGGTTTGTTCTTTGTAAATATCCTCATCCTGTGCAAAAGAGGGCAAGGACATTTTGTGAGTGCTACACCAACCCTGGGAAGCGGGGGGTGGCCAGTGTACAATATAAGGGATGGAGAAGAGGCTTGTGCTTCCCTCCTTTTTGCTCTGGCTGCTGCCTTTAAGTGCTGTCCCTGTGCCATGCCACCCTGCCTTGGAGCCAGCTGATTATGGACTGGAATCTCCTGAAACTGTAAGCTAAATAAACCTTTCCTTGTTTCACTTTGGGTATCAGGTGTTTTGTCCCAGCAATGAGAAAAAAGTAACCAAGACAATATACTAATATGATAGTATCACATTGCCATGACTCATGTCATTCTTGTGGTTTCTCGGGTGAAGAACTGTGAAAGGATGAGAAAATGAAGAAGAGACAAAAGCTGGGGTCAGATGAAGTCCTTACTCTCCTCATGGGATGAAAGGAACTGCTCCCTCACTGCAGGGGGTTTATTTATACATTTTAGCAACCTAATGTCATATGACACACTGTTGTCCTAGCAACCCACTATTTGGATTGTCTTGGGGCTAGGTGTTCTCTGGGATGAAGCAGCTTTTACACCTGGCTTTCCCTGGTTGCTCTTTGCTCTTGGGAAGACCATGCCCCAGTCTTGCATGTCTGGTCAATTTCTAGCTTCAGTAGCTCCCAACATCACACAATGACAGGAAAGTCCTGTCATTTAAAGAAACAAAAGGCTAAATAAAACACATATGCGCATGCACATGCACAAAGATACAAATGCACAATGCATGTTTAATGAAGATATATTTATTTTATTTGCAACTCATGTTTCATTAAAATTAAAAAACATGCAAGAGCCATCATAACACATTTGTTTATGCTTTTGGAAACTGATGTAACTAAGGATCCAAACAATCTCTTCCACTGTTATGACACTGAGAGTGCTGCTCTCTAGATATTAAAATCCCCCAGAGATCCTAAGTGGTGAAGATATAATTAACTCTTTCCAATCAACATCTGCATTAGAAGAATATAACCTAGTATTAAATGACACCCACTTTCTTCACTTTGTACAATTAATTGCCTGATGGAATATCTAAGAACAAATTCTGGTTAAACTTCAAATATCTTCATGAAATGGAGGAGACAGAATTGTGCTTATAATTCACAAGTTAAAGTTCTCAAACACTTTGCTCATGACTAGTTAGAAGGAAGGGGTTAAATATAAAAGTTAAACTGTTTTTTTGTTTGTTGGCTTGTTTTTGTTTTTTAAAGACAGGGTCTCACTATGCAGTTCAAGCCTTGAACTTACTTCATAGCCCAGACTGGTCTCGAACTTGTGGTGATCCTCTTGCCTTAGCCCCCTGAGGGCTGAGATTACAGTCGTGCACCACCACACCCCACTTAAACCATCTTTTTTGTGCAATGAACTGACTGAAATGTGGGTAATATTTTAGTCAGTTCATTGGGTAGTATGTGGGTGAAAGACAATGCATTTTCTTCTTTTTTAATTTTAATTTGTGACTTTTTTGAAGTGATTGCAAAAAAGCATGAACTTTAAGATTAAAATGATATGTATGATGAAAAGATGATAAGTTTAGAAATACTTAAGCTGTGTTGTTAGTTTGATGCATCAGGATACTGCATCTTTAACACATGAAATTATTTTACAATATGATACAAAGGCAATGACTTTATGAAGAAGTAGCTCAAATGAAGAAATCTTATCTCAATCACAAATGTCATTAGCCTAAAGCTACATAACTGATAACTGTGAGAAGTGTGTTGCCAGTCATGTCAGCCCCAAGGACTCTAAGAAAGCAGCACCCAAATAAGCTGATGGGTTCCACCCAAGAAGATGGCCTGGTTGCCACAGCTGTAGCAACAGATGAGAGGGGTGGACATGAGCTCAGAAATCACTCAGAAGGAAGCACAGCTGAGCTGCACATCAAATGCTTTGTCTCCAATAAACACCTGAGCTTTGCTCACAAGCCCTGTACTCTAGCCTCAAGAGATATATATTCTGCAGGCCTTCTGTTGAAGAAATGTGTTTTCTCAACTTGCCTCAACTTGAACCTGAACCTCTGCTCAGTGAGTGGCATGGACTCATGATTTGGTCTCATATCCATGTGACTGACTGGGATCGAACACTGCACTCATTACTTCCTTCATTAGATTGATTCCTAGGTATTTTATTTTTCTCAACACTATTGTGCAATGTGTTGTTTCCCTAATTTCTCTCTTAGTGAGTTTGTCATTCATGTACAGGAATGGTATTGATTTTTGGGTGTTGACTTTGTGTGCAGCTATACTATTGAATTTGGTTATTAAATCTAGAAGTCTTTTGGTGGAGTTTTAGGGGTCTTAAATATAGAGTATCATGTAATCCACAAATAATGATAATTTAAATTCCTCCTTTTCTATCCTTATTGCTTTTAATTCTTTCTCTTATCTAATTGCTCTGGCTAACATTTCCAGAATTATACTGAATAGGAGTGGTGATAGTGGACATCCTTGTCTTGTTTTTGATTTTAGAATGAATGCTTTCAGTTTTTATTTAGCATGATGACTTTTGGTTTGTCATAGGTAACTTTTATCAAATTGAGATAAAGATCATCTGTGTTGCATTAAATAATTGTAAACTTGTAACACACAATTGAACTGAATCAGTGTGGAATGCCCACCTGAGGATTGTTTCCAACAGCATGAAAGGAGAACAGGAGGGAAAGATGTTGTGCTGTTGATTCTCCTGAGAAGATTGTCATGCTGGCTCTCCTAATATGAACTCAGTCATTCTCATTGTCAGAGGATCTCAGGCCCTCACTGTCAATGAGGATGGCTGTGGTTGTTTTTGGAGGAGCTCTGGTCCTTATTCAAGCATCACTTTCAGGCTCCAGTACAGATCCCTCAGCCTGTTGGCACAGATCTCTCATCCTGCTGGAGTAGACTTTCTAGCTCCCACCACTGACCTCTGGGCCTTCCCAGAGCAGACCCTTGACACAGACTTGCATGAAGCACTGTTGTGGCCTCAAGACCTCCATTTGGATTCATTGAGGACATTGCCATGGGCTCTAGGTCTTCAGCTGGAGTCATGCAGGACATTACCATGGGAGCCAGTCCCTCAGCTGGATTCTTTGAGTCTCTAGCATGTGGACTGATCTCCTGCACTTTTTTACTTTTAACTCTTTGGATGAATACCATAAAATAATTTTATAAATTATGCGTCCTATATTGAATCTTTTATCTTGTAAAGGTAAATCTTTTACTGACTACAACACCTTCTATTCCAATTTTCTGTAGGGTTGTTTTCATCATGAGTGCATGTTGGACTTTCTGAAATGCTTCTTCCACATCTATTGAGATGATCTTTTTTTTTTATCCTTAGCTTTGTTGATATGGCATATTATGTTTTTGTGATCTGCATATGTTGACCCCATCCCTGCATCTCTGGGATGAATCCTTCTTGGTCATGGTGTATAATCCTCTTGATTTTCTGCATTCTGTTTATTAGTATCTTATTGAGGATATCTTGCATCAGTGTTTGTTAGGGAGATTGAGTAATGCTTCTGGGAATGAGTTTGGGAATATTGCTTTTTTTCAATTTAATTAAAGTGTTTAAGAAGTAGCAATTAAATCTTCTCTAAATTTCTTGTAGAATTTAGTAGTGAGTTTGTCAGGGCCTGAACTTTTGTTTGTTGGCAGGTTTTTAACTACATCTTCAATTTCATTAACTGATATTGGTTTATTTTGAATTTTTGTACTTTTTTTTTCTTTTTGCAGCACGGGGGATCAAACTCATGACTTTGCACTTGCCAGGCAGACACTTATACCACTGAGCTAAATCCACAGCCCCAAATTTCTGTATCTTCTTGATTTAACTTTTGTTATTCATATGTATCTAGGAATATGTTCATTTCTTCTGAATTTTCCATCTTATTAGAATATAAGTTCTTGAAGTAGATATAGATGATTTGAATTTCTGTAAGAGCTATTGAAATTTCACCTTTTTCATTCCTAATTGCATGAATTTGAGTTCTTTCTTTCTTTCTTTCTTTCTTTCTTTCATAAAGTTGCCAAGTGTCAATTTTATTTAATTTTTTCAGAGAACAAACTCTTTAATTTATTGATTCTTTATATTGTTTCTTTAGCCTCAATTACATTAATTTCTGCTCTGGTATTAATAATTTTCTCCCTTTTATGAACTTTGGGCTTCACTTGCTCTTCTTTTTCTAGAAGCTTGAGGTTCAGCATTAAGTTGCTTCATTAAGCATGCTCTGTTTTCCTGATATGGATATTCCCTTCTATAAATTTTCCCCATAGTACTGCTTTCATTGTGTCTCATAAGTCCCAGTGTGTTTTATTGACATTGTTGTTTAATTATAGAAATTGTCTAATTTCTTCTTTAATTTTATCTGTAATCCATGGGTTGTTCAGTAGGGTGTTATTTAATACCCATGTGTTTATGAAGTCTTTGTGGTTTCTGCTGCCATTGATTCCAATCTCATTAAACTATGATCTTATAATACACAAGGGATATTTTTAATTCCTTTGCATTTACTTAAGCATGTTCTATGATATAGTATGTGGTCTATTTTGAAGAACATCTTGTGAAATGTGTATTCTGATGTTGTGGGATGGAATACTCTGTAGACATCTGCTAAGTCCATTTGTTCAAATGTTTGGTTTAGTTCTGATATTTTATTGTTGATCTTTTGTCTAGTTGATCTATCTCTTTGTTACAGTGGGGTATTGAGGTGCTCTGTTACAATTGTATTAGTGCTTATTTGATTTTTCGTGTCTATTATGGAGTATTGTGTTCCATTCTTTGATTTTCAGTCTATAAATTTCTTTTTGAGTTTTTTGTACACAATCTATTGTTGGATCTTCTTGATTCATTCTGTCAGTCTATTTCTTCTGATTGGTGAGTGAAGACTATTAACAGTGAACATTATAACTGATATGTATTGATTTATCATTGTTACATTATTTTCCTGTTGTTGGCTCCCTTCTCTCTCCTACCCCCCCATTTGTTTGGTTTGCCTGTTGGATTCATTCTTTTGGGCTTCATGGATTTGTACCCCTCATTATCTCTTTCTCTTTCTCAAATGTCCTTCAGAACATTTTGGAATGCTGGCTTGATGTTCATGAATTTCCTCCAGTGTTCTTTGTCATGGAAGTCTCTGATTTCTCTATCAATTTTGAAAGGTAGTTTTGCAGGATATGCCAATCTGGGTTGCAGTTTGTTTTCTTTTAGGACTTGAAATACTTTTATTCAAGCTTTCCTTGACTTGAAGGCTTGTGTTGTGAAGTCTTCTGTGATTCTTACAGGCTTTTCTCTATAGGTGATTTGTTTCTATTTTCTGACAGGTTTTAATATTCTATTTTTGTGTTCTATTTCTGGAATCTTAAGTATTATATGACTTACTATAGATTTCTTTTTTCATCATGGCTAATTGGAGTTCTATATGCCTCACTTATTTGTATATCAAATTCTTTCTCTGTGCTAAGGAAGTTTGCTGCCATGATGTCTGTGAACATTTTTTTAATGGCATTTGTGCTACATCATGTTTTTTCTTGGACTCTGATTAATTTTATGTTATTCTTCTCTGAATCATCTAGCAGCTACTGGATTGATTTCTTGTGGTCACTTTCTATTTTTTAGAAGTCTTTCTTTTCATGTTCACTACCACAATTCTGTCTTCTATATCCAAGATTCTGTCCTCACATTGGCTCATTCTGCTGCATATACTTTCAGTGGAATTTTTAATCTGCTGGATTTCTGTTTGAATCAATTTTATGAATTTCAAGTTTTTCTTATCTTGGGCATTCATGGTTTTCATCATTTTCCTAAACTCTTCTATAGTTATTTTATTTTATTTTATTTTATTTTATTTTATTTTATTTAGAAGAAAACCAAGAAAAATAAAACAGAATAAAGACATTCAAAACACACCAGTGTATGTGACACAGGATTTCAAAACAAGATAATAGGAAATCAACAATGGTTGCCATAATGCCTCTTGTCTTCCAAATAGCTGCCCATAGTTTCAGACATAGTAAAAAATCAAAACAGAACAGAATAGAACCTATAAAAACAAAACAATGAACACAATAAAGGACTGCTAACTAAGATAATAGTAAATCCAAAATGGCTACCATAATATATCTTGTCATCTTTGAAATAGCTGCCCATGCCATTGGATATAATAAAATCAAACAAGACAAAACAGAATAAAACCCAAACAAAGAGAACATTGAAAATGATACAGGACTTCAAAACAAGATAATAGGGAATTAACAATGGCTACCACCTTCAGAAGGAGACCCCCCATAGATGCTACATTGTGCATTTTTGTCCTCTGAATAGATGATCAGACTACAGAGTTTAGACCTTCAAAGTCAGTGAAACACTAAACATTACAAGCATTAAACTGTATTTTACCTCAATAGCTATCATTGCAGCCTGTGTTTCTCCAGATCAACCAGTTGCTTATGGAGAAGTGGGGTTGACTATTCTTGTTTCCCAGGCTGCATGCCAGAAGGTGCTGGCATCTGGCTCTCCGCTCAGCCACCCACACATGGTGCCAATTCACAGGGAGGGCTTGTTTTTTGGTGACTTCTTGTTCTCTTACCCTGCAGTCTGTGAGTGGCACTGACTTTTCATGGGAAAAGGTTGGCATCTGGTTTTCCCCCCAGTGGCCTGTGCATGGTGCTGATTCTCAGGAAGAATTTGCTTCTTGGTGACTTCTTGTTCTCTATTTTTTAAAATATCTGCTCTTGAGTCACTAAGCATGTCTTTCATTATGGTCAGCATCTCTGTAGTTATCTGAGAAATTATTTATGATTTGATCTTTTTGTAGAATCTTATTCTTTTACTTTGTTACTTCCAGTGTTACTACTTCAGAGAGTTCAAGTAGGTGACTTTCAGATTATTTCATTTCATTGGACTCTGAGTTTGCCTTTGATGAGCTCAACATCTGGGGTTGCATTTTGCTTAAGTATCTTCTAATTTTGAACTTTTTAAAGTTTAATTCCTGGGTTGATGCTTGCAAATTGCTGGTAGTGAGTAGTTTTATTGCTAGTACTTAGAACCTTTAGGAATTGATTATTTCTCAGAAGAGGCTGGCATTGGGTTTTGAGTCTGTTGCAAGATCTTGCCTCTTCAAGTTATTGAGAATGAGATGTCACTTCCTACTTGGTTCTTTGGCACTGGCCTATAGTAATTTTTATGACCCTTATGATATCTCAGTGTTGTTATACCAGGAAGAACAACTTTTTAGAACAATTATGTCACTTTTTTTCAATTATGTCACTTTGGCTAAGGTGGTAAAATGAACAATAATAATAGCATAAAGTATAGTCTAGAAAATGACAAACTGAGGTAACTATTAATTTTCCACCTTAGCCATTTGAACTGTATTTGTGGTTGTATAACAAAATCTAATAACCCAGAAAACTGTATACAGAAATAAGCCCACAATATGGCAATTTTACCACCAGGAGAGAAAATTTAAAGGGGGTAAGGGATAAAATAGAGGAATAGAAGAAAAGGAAGAGATTAAAAGGAAGTCCGAAGGACAAGGAAGAATCATGAAAACTTTGAGAACTGCTGCATAGGACAGGAGGAAAAGAGAAAAGGGGGAAATAAAAACAAGAACAAAACAGAACAACAATAATTAAAAAAAAACCTGGAAACCGTGTTCACATGCATATAAAAACAAGAACAAATAATGAAGAAAAAACAAACAAAAACTCCAAACAAAAATAAAAAACAATAGAGAAAGAAAAGAATGAAAATAAGAAAAGAAAGAAAATAAAATGTACACTTCAGGGTGTGACTCTGCTGCCACTGGTAGACAACATGGGTAGAAAGAGTCCAGATTCACATTGATCAATCCCAGCAAGATGGCCACTGCATGGCAGATTAAAGGATGATTCCAGCAAGCCTGCACCCCTATATCCACTGAAGTTCAGGCTGGCTTTTGACTTCAAAGCTGAAACCAGACCTGCCCAGCCCACAGCAGTTCCTACATTCCTTGTAGACTTCAACTCAGCTGGGAGCCACTAGGTGGAGCCTGCAGCCAGTCTAGGTCCAGAGCTCAGTTGGCTTCTTCAGGATGACTTCCAGCCAATTGCCCTCTGTTGCAGCAAATGGAACAATTCATCAGCCACTGCAGTTCATTTCATCCATTGCTCTGCTCCACTGGTGTACTTCTCCATGGAGGCCTCTGGGGTCACCAACAGTTGCTCTGTGCCTATAGTTTCAAGCTGTCCCTCCCGCACAGTGTGTCCAGGCTCAGGGATAAACTGCCATTCATTGATATTCATTGATGTTTCTCTATTTGCTGTCCCCGTGGGCTTTGATTCTCATTTCATATCTTTCTTGGGTCTCAGAGATCCATTTACTTCCATCTTCTCTTCCTCCCATTGCTATATTCAAGTATCTGAATGTGAAATCTCAGGGATTCTCTTTCTCTGCTGTTCACCATTCCTTCATCTTCCTGGAAGTCTTTCTTTCTTTGTTTTTAACACTTTAATGGGTTTCCAAATTAATTTTCATTCTCAAAATTCAGTGGTACTCAAGTCTTACGTGCTGAGCATTTAAAAACAATAAAGGAACAATTCCACTTCTTTACAATTTTACAAATTGTGAAATGCTTCATAAATTAAACAGGAAACTCACAATAAATATAATCAGGTATAGATTATTTTGGAAATATCCATTGACAATAAGAAATTAACAATGGTTACCTTAATGTCCTTTGTTTTCTTCAAAAAGGCTGTTGAGTTACAAATTATAATTCTAAAATGTATAAATTCTCTATTCATGATAGTTGGTCTAAAAATTGTGGAATATGCTATTAGCTGCCTGTTGCTTCATTATACAATCTCAACAACTTAGTATAAAAACTATTTTCTGGCCTGCACAAGATCACCATTACCAAAATGGAGTGGCCAGGAAAGGTGTATTATTAGAATACAGTATAATTTCCCCACAGACGCATTCATGGATAATTCAGGTAGAAGTCATAGGAATGCCTAAAATTCTAAATAATTTACTGTCCAGTGCCTTCCTCAAAAATTAAAGGCAAGGTTCAATCTGAAATTCTGAGTTTATCATACAATTTATACACGGTCAAGGGGTAAATTGAGACATTTTTTAGCAAATCAGAAATGACAGTGAAGGAAATCAAAATAGATTAAAAGTGTAAATAGCACAAAGATTTTATTTGTTTACTGGTCTCTTATTATATGTTAACCTTACAGAAAGTGCTAGCCCTCTCCACTCTACAGGCAGACTACTCCTAAGACTGTACGTACCTGCACTTCCTGTTGCATCACTGGCACCCATGGAAGCATAGAAACTTTATTCACTTTCTCAGTACTCCACTGCTACTTGCCAGTAATGCTATTTACAAAGCCATCCAGGCAGGATTTACAGGTCTTTCTATCTTTAAGCCATCTTCAAAGATCCCATCAAAGAATTATCACATTGTTCTTCAATTTGAAGGACAGTGCTTTTTTTCCTTTCTTTTTGTTTCTTTCTTTCTTTTTTTTTTTTAAATCTGCCTTCCTTAGGGCACATGACCATTTCACAACTCTTTCTTTCTAAAAGTTCTTTGTAGCTTAGCTTCAGTTACCCTAATTTTGTCTGGTTTTCTTCATTTATATCTTGAAACTCTTTAATGTTGGAGTGGGTGGGGTGGGATCGGTGACTCTCTTTTATACATGTCTCTCTCCTAAATGTCAGTATGCAGCCAGATGTCAGTCTTCCAAACTCCAGACCTTCTTTTTGATGATTTGCAATGTCTTAGGAAATCTTTTACATCCAAATCGCTATTTAAAAAGAGGCTGCTCTCCCGAGCCAGAAGGGTTTCAGCTAAACTGCTTATAGGTAATCCTCCTTGGCTATCACATAACTTTTCAAATCTGACATGTTCAGAATTGAATTCATTATTGTTTCCATGCCCTGCTTTGAAAGGGGGCAGGAGTCTTATATCTTGCTGTTTTTTTAAATAGCCATTTACTTCATGAATTATAACCTTAATTGCTCTCTCTTTCTTCAACTCCCTTGTCAGTATATAAATTGTATGATAAACTTAGAATTTCAGATTGAACCTTGCCTTTAATTTTTGAGGAAGGCACTGGACAGTAAATTATTTAGAATTTTAGGCATTCCTATGACTTCTACCTGAATTATCCATGAATGCGTCTGTTATGGGGAAATTATACTGTATTCTAATAATACACCTTTCCTGGCCACTCCATTTTGATTATGGTGATCTTGTGCAGGCCAGAAAATAATTTTTATAGTAAGTTGTTGAGGTTGTATGATGAAACATACATAGGCAGCTAATAGCATATTCCACAGTTTTAGAAAAGGAGACCAACTATCATGAATAGAGAATTTATACATTTTAGAATAATAATTTGTAGTTAAACACCTTTAGCATGAAATTCATTGCTCCATTTCCTCACATTATGTTGTAATTCTATAAGGAATTGCAGATTAGTAATTAGTATTGTCTCCAGTGAAAATTTATTTTCAAAATATCAAATAAACTTTGTCCTCTCTTTTAATGAGCTGTTTTTTCACTCCTTCCTTTATTTTGCAATATATATTCTTTTGAATAACTCCTAAGTACAGCAGATCTTCGTAATAAAATTTGACGTTGAGTAAAAGTGAATCAGAAATTGATTTTATTCTTAAGTTGGAGACAAGAAAAAAGATAAATCATGTAATTAAATAACTTAAAACAAGGTAGGGATACATAAACATCATAGATATGACAACGCAACAGTTGAAAGCCTACAGTAAGAGCCAAAGCACTTCTTTATTCCTTTATTGTTCTTGCAAACAGGCAAATAAATTAACTTCTTAAATCCTCAGTATCTTACCTGTGAAATGGCAATAACAACAGTAGCTACCTTAAAAGCTTGTGGTGGATTTCATAGAATCAGTTACTGTGATATTTTCATATCTACCAACAGCAGAGTGGTCGAAGGGGTTAATTTTATAGCAGTAATTAGGAAAACATAATGATATGAGTTTAATGAAAAGTGTTGCATAGCTGTTTCTTCTTTTCCATTGTTATGGCTAGAGTACTATAGATCCACAGAAGAGACTGGCTAGTCTGTCATTTCTAGATGATTTAATGTGAGTAGTACACAATAGTAAGTTTAAGTGAATTAACAATAGCAAAACTATGAAGTTCAAATTTCTTTCTTTCTTTCTTTCTCTCTCTTTCTTTTTTTTTATTTTTTTTATTTTTAAAGAAAATAGGACATAACAAAACAGAACAGAATGAAAAAAGCAAAAGAAAACACTATAGAGATAAACATAATATAGCATTTCAAAGGAGAACTCTGCAAGCTATACAGGTTTTCAAAACATAACAACAGGAGATTAACAATTGTTACCCTAGTGTCTCTTGCTTTCTTCAAAATGGTTGTTCTTACTTTTACAGACAATAAACTCAAACAAAACAAAGTAGTATAAAACCAGATAAAAGAGAATAGCATTACAGGTGTTCAAGTTGGATAACAGGAAATGAGCAATGGCTACTATAGTGTCTCCACAGCTCTCTCTCTCTTCTTTCTCTCTTTCTCTCTTTTCCTCTCTCTCTCTTAATAAAAACTAATAGTTTTGTGAGATACAGTGAGTTGGAAATTAATACAGTCTTATTTCTAAGTATATAGCAAACGAACAAGTGTCATAACTCACATGACTGTGATTTTATTGCAGTGATGAACTACAAATGTTTTAAAGCACAAGATAATATTTGTATTGCTGTGTTTTTAAATTTGTCCTTTATAAACATGGACTATAAATCTTTATAAAAGTGAAGTATTTTAACTGCTACCCCAATGAAATTTTCTAGCAATAGAGTATTCTGTTCAACAGCTTATGTTCTTTTTTAAGCAATTGTGACTTATTAAATCATACATTTGTTAATTGAAGAATATTAATTTTACTTAGAATTGTATAACGTTAGAAATAAAACAAACTAGAGTGATCATTTTGTATATTTTCTTGCTTTGTTTTAGATAAGTAAAGTATGGTTCAAAATATCAATTAATTACCCAAGGATCATACTGGTGAATTATGAAAGAGCTGGACGCAAAATCATCTCTTTCATCTCCTAGTGTTACACTCAAAAGAACTCCAAAAATACTGCATCTCTATTATGAAAGTATGTTAGCTTTTATATGTACAATAAGGGCTCTTAAGAATCCAATATCAGGAATCAGTTGAATATCAGTTGAAGATAATATTGTGCTTATTTCCGGTTTAATACTCAATGTTTTATATTTAAGGCATATAACATTTTGAGGTACAATGTTTGCTTATTTTAACTCACCAATGGGTAGAAGAATCACTAGTTCTATTGAAATTAACCTGGCTAGTTACTTGACTCTTCTCAACATGCAGAATATTAAGTTGTTCCCAAAGTCTTACATTTATCCTCCAGAGGAAGTTATATCTCCAGCGACATTTTTGGAGTCATAAACAGAGAAGACACCTAAGGGAATGAGTCATCTTTGTTCAACATTTCCTGAGCAGCCGATGATCAGATTTCTTCCACATATTAAGTTATATACTAATCAAGAGCACCAAATTTCAATGACTTTTTGGCTCTAGATTCTTCACCTGAGGATACTCATTTAAAATTCTCAGTAATTTAAAGGTAAGTTATACTTGATTGTATTTGTTCCATGGACATGTTGGTGGTGGGTTTTAAGAAAAAATGACCCAAATATAGTTGGACTCATGCAAAATTTCAACCTGATAGATGAAATTTTAAAAGATACTAATATGTTTTCATCTTGAGTGCAAGATAAATGAGCAGGTATTGACAAAAGCATGGACAATCTGGAAGGTACTGAGGTCTTTATGTAAATCAAATTAAAAATATTTCACTAAACCTTTTTCACATATGATAAAAAACTTAAAAATACACAGTTTCTTCCTCAGAGATGAATCTAAACTTTTCAATATTATGTAACCTTGTAAAATAAGTGGGTTTTAGAAAGATAAATATTACTAAAACATATGAATTGTGTTATTAGGTTTTTCTAAAAGATTTTTCATATGACCTTTAGTAAATTACATTTCCATATAATTATAAGTGTTTTGACACAAGAGTTTCTGAGTATAGCATAATAAAGTTTCTCTGTTTTCAATTTTATATTTCTCTTATGTCATCTTGTATTATGATTTATCTTTTCAGTGCTTACATTGTTAAGGCAGTACTTACATAGTATTAAGATTGCAGGCCCCACAGTCAAACTATCCTGGTTCATAAAAATCTTGCCAGTTTTTGACAGTATGGATTGGGGAAACTTACTTGTTTTCTTATTGGTCATTCCCTCCTTAGTAAAATGGGGCAGCTTGGTTTGATCTAGATTTTGGTTTTGAGGATGAAATAATGCAGTGTATACCTTGAAAATAGGTTTCTGTTGGGTTTGTATTTTTGAATAATCATTTAGTATAGAAACTTCTTTCTAAATAGGGCTATGACCTACTTTCCCCCCTAATTTGGCCTTGCAGTCTTTCTCAGATCAATGGTTGTAGAAAGCAAGGACAGTAACTGTGTCGGGGGGAGCAAGGCTGACAAATTAAATTTGTTATGAATGTGCTATGCTTGAAGAAACATCTGGGAAAAGATGCCCAAAAAGTAGTTGGCTACTTAGTTTTTGGAATGTAGAATATAAAATTAATATTCATAAAATTAATATCCTAGAGATATCAAGTTATAGTTGGTTGTTGAAACCATGGATGATTGTCTAAAGTAAGACCAGAAAGCTAAGGATGAGGCTCCAAAGATAAAGAACATGTTGGGTGCTTATGAAATAGGAATGTATTTTGGAAAACTGAGAATTAACAGATAGAAGACCCATGAGATGGCAATATCGTAATCAAGAGAAGAGCATTTCAAGAATGTATAATCAAAAGCACTAAACATAATATATAAATTAAGCTAAATATGGATTTAATCATCTATAGGATGTTCGAATATTGTAAATGTATTTCTGAGAATTCATATCTATATCTTTCCTCACATTTTCATATTAGTTCAATATCATTCCTGTATTCAAAATCTCAACGGCCTTTCATTTCCTCATTACTTGAGCACAAACTTTGTTGTCTAACATTTGCAACTGTTCACAATCTTTGTTATGTCTTTCATTAACCAGTACAAAGCAAATTTTAGGTAGGCAAAGGCATTTGTCTCTTATTTAGGGTCAATTATTGATACATGGTAGTCAATGCCTATTATTAAACAAATCAGTAAATAAGTGTGCTACCTCCCAAACACCTTAACAGGAGCTGCTTACTCTCTTCTGAATGTATTTCACACTTTTCTTCTTTATCCTGTCTCATGAATTGCACAATATAATGAATAATCCTGTCTGTTGGTTAAAATTCTACTAATCACTCACAATTGATTTCAAAATCCATTGTGCTAGTTACATTTGGCTGCCAATAAGACTGGATTAAGAAACTTGTGGAGAGGTGATTGGACTGGGATAAACCATTGATGAGTTCATAGTGGCTTGAACTATTCAGAGGAGGCACCTTGTTGGAGTAAGTGGGACATGACTCATGACTTTGGAGACTGTCTCTGTTCCCTGGCATCTTTCTGACTGGCTGTTCCCTAGGTTGCTGCTCCCTACACTCCATGATTTCAGCACCATTTCTTTACCATGCCCTTGTGCCATGATGTTGCCACCTAAAACCATGAACAGAAATCTCTGAAACTGTGAGTCAATAAATCTCTGTAAGTGTTTGGGGTTGGCTGTTTTAATGGAGCAACAGGAAACTTAACACAGAAAATTGGTGCTATAGAAGCAGGGTCACTGCTGATATTCATGTGGTTTAGAACACTGTTGAAGTGGTTTGTAGGAAGAGTTTGGAAAATTTGGTGATGCAGGCTAGAGAAACCATTAATGCTGCAAGCAGAGCTTGATGGGTGATTCCAGTGGGAGCTCAGAAGACCAGAATGATGATAGGAGTGCTGAAACTAAAGGCCAGCCTTACAAGGTTTCAGACTTGAATGAAGAATCTATTGGGAATTTAAGTAGAAGCTATGCCTGTTTTATTTTGGCATATTAGTCTACATTTTGCCTATGTGTTAAAAGTTTGCTATAGGTTGAGTTTAAAGGAAGTGGACTAATTGATCTGGTGGAGGAAATTTTAAAGGCAACCTCATGTTCAGGCTGTTGCTTGGGCACTAGTGGTTATTGCACCCATGGTATGAGAAAGCCTAGCTATTTATCAAACTTTTAGCAGAACTCAGTGTCACCTACGTGATGCTGGTTATTCAAGCAGTCATAATACAAGAGTTATGGGGTCACAAAGGCTTCCACCTAGACTTCAAAGGATGGCATTGGAGGCCAGACAAGTGTTACAGACAGTGTTATAAGTCCCCTGCTGGGAGCCCCTGAGAATGTGATGTGTAACTGCACCAGAAACTCTAGATTGCTTAAGATGCTTAGGAAGGTGGAATATCCAGCAAGGAAAGCCACAGATAGCAAGAAAAGCCAACCCAAGAAAGAGCCCATGTGGAGTGCACTGAGCAAAGCAACAAGTATGAAGCTGTACAAGCACTATGGGATTTACATCTTACTATCATGTGCTCAGTAGCTGGGCATAGAGGCTCAGGAATTAATGTTTCCCCTACTGACTTCTGTTTATGCTTTTGTCTGATACTTTTCTTTTTCTGTGTTCCGTGCTATACTCTTATTCCATTTCCCTATTCTTTTACTCTATACTAGTGTATCTTGGGAACATGTAATTTGCTATTTGAATTTTATAGGGGTTTATAGCTAAAAGTTTGTCTTCAGTATCAAAGGATACTTTGGACTTGGATTTTTGAACAATAATGGAACTGTTGAAACTTTAGGGGAAAACCAGATGTGAGGATAAGTAATTCTAGCACTCAGGAGGAATACTGCAAGTTTAAGGCCAGTCTTGGCTACATAGTGAGTTCAGAGCTAGCCTGAACTGTAGAAAGACCCTGTCACAAACAAACAAAAAACCAAAAAACTAACTAACTAATTTTAGGGGAGAAATCAGAGCACTTTTAGTTTTCAAAAAGATAGTTACACCACACTGAGATATGCACTTTGGTCAGAGATTAACTAGGGTAGAGAATGTAATGAAATGTCAAATTGACATTAGATGAACTTGTGCTAGTGAATCTCCATTATCCGCTTGCCTTGATTGGCAAACTCCTGAAAAGTTTATTGAATTGTGAAGGGGCTAATTTTACTAATGAACTAATTCATTGATGGGATAATTGATTGGTAAATTCCTAGCATAAAGTAGGGCCTAGTTGGAGTAGGTGGGTCATAAGGGTGAACTTGAGGTGTATGTCTGATCCCTGGTCTCTTCCTCTCCAGTGCTTCTCTAGCTCTTTCTCCCCAAGATATCATAACTTGAGCAGCTCTTCTCTGCCAAACCCTTTCATTCTGATGTTTCTGCCTCAGAACCACCCATCCATGGACTGACACATCTGAATCTGTGCACCAGTAATAAACTTCTTCTCCTTTATGTTGCAGTGTCCAGAAACAAGGAAACTGGCCCATATGATTATCATTTCCTAGTGTCTTCAACTATACCTTCTTTGAATCTTTATTATAATATTGTACATTTGAATTGTACATTTGTTGAGAGAATTTATAAAAATTAACATGGTATTAGTGCCTTACAAGTGAGTGATACTATGGATCACATCACATAGAAAATGTGTTTTAAAACTTAAGCTTTTAAAGTTTAAATCTTAAAAGTAAGTGTACTGATCAATTTGTTTTGTGTGTATGCCTGTGCAATGAAAATGTACTATTATGTGATCTCTTGAAAAATTATCTGGCACTTTAGATATTTCATTTTTCAGGTTCATATTTTCAGTGTCACAGCCTGATTTCTGAGTTGGATAATCTATAATTTAGTACCCAAAGATACAAACTCATAGAATGATCAATTTGGAAAGGCTTTCAGATATATTTTAATCATCTCATTTTATAGATGAAGAAACTAGGTCAAAGGAATGAATTTTTTTTATTTTAAAGAGAATAGAACAAAACAAAACAAAGCAAAACAAAACAGAATAGAGTCAAACATAATATAGCAAGGAATGAATTTTGTATGTCATAAAACTTACACAAACAAATGTGGGCAAATATGGCTTTCTGAAGTATTGAAATCAATGAATAGGCAAAACTTTTTTGTAGTATGTCTTTAAGATTGTATAACTATAAGAGTTATTGATTGGTAAGTAGCTATCTCACCTGCTTAGTTCTAAGCAGTATAATGATAGAAAGTCACTTTTGTCTCTCATCATTTGGTTTCCTACTGCACAGTGTCTGCTAGAAATTAAATAAGAGATCCCAAATATATTTTAAATTATTGATTATTTTGGTTTTGAGACACAGTGCCTTATATCAGTGTGCATGATTTAAAAATACCTAGCTCTGTAAAACAAAGAAATATAAGGACCTGCTGTATGCTTTGCATGTTGTTTTGTAATATCTCTTCACACAATAGACAGCATGACTAGGAAAGCTGTTATTTTCAAAAATCCAACATTCACACAAGCTATGAAGAGGAGATAGAATCTATTTTTATTAGGTGAGGCATAGAGAGTTGGAAACTCCTAAACAGTACTGGAATGAATAAATAAAAAAGCAACTTGTAAAACCTTTTTCCTCCAGGAATCCACCACCCTGGATTATCTAGATCTTTTCTAGAATAATTTCATCAGCCCAGATGTTTTTAAAAACAGTCATGTTATTAGAATGTGTCAAAAACTGTAACTAATTTGATGAATTATAAACTAGGTAAACTTTAATGAGGCAAAGGAAGGATGGAGTAGGGATGAACTTTCATGTGATTGATTTGGTAAATATTTCTTACATAGTATATCACAATGATCCTTTATGACATTTATCATTTTTGATAGTTTCTTCACATTGAAGGAACACAAAACTTAAAAAATTAAGAAACTCTATTTGGAGTAAAGAACTCTGAGTATTAATTCCAGTCTGATAATTACAGTTAGGCACTGTGTGATGATGTTTCAGACAATGAGGGTCCCTAAGGTTAAAGGCTCAGTGACTTACAGCTGTCTTAGTTTGTGAGAATAAGCTGTGTGATGTTCCACAACAACAAGCTTGATTTAGTAACAATGCATTTCTCAGAAAGAACTCCATCATTAAATGAAGTGTGACTATGTTTTTTTGTGGAAAGGACAAACAGGAGGAACAAAGAGAGCTAATTGTGAAACCAAGACTCTGTCTTACAAACTATGGAGAAAGAGTCATGGAAAAACCATGAAAACATGAAATAGGTGAGGAAACAATAGCTACTTTAAAAAGTTAATATATCAACAATAATGTCATTAATAACATCTTAAAATATTAAAATTATTTTTTCCTGTATGATACACTCCTAAGTAAAGGTTTATTTGGGGTAGGAGTAGAGGATGAAGAGACTTGGAGAACAGAAAAGTGTTTGAGGAGTATCACATACATTTATAAGTTTGCTGTGTTGTGAGGCTGAGTTCCTTTGGATAACTCTGTATCTCTTATGAAATATTCATGTTATAAAATGAATTGAATTTTGATAAAAAATCTACTTGATAAATTGCTTGTAGTATGACCTTGTAAAATTAAAAGTATTTGAATCAAGTCAGAGAGGACCAAAGTTGAAAGAACTTGAAAATAAAAGAAGATAAAAAGTCAGATTTCAGAAAAAGTATCACCTTAAATCCATTACTGCCTGAGGGGATGGGTCACAGGATCCCCAGCAGACACGAAAATCTGCAGATACTCAAGTGCTGTACATAAAATGACCTGATAGTTGTATATAAGATATGCCCATACTTTATGACACCTCTAGATTTCTTGTAATACCTAATGCAATTGAAATGCTATATAAATAATTATTATACTCTAAGAAATTTGACAAAGACAAGAGTCTGCACACATTTTGCATCCACAAGAGGTTGAATCTATGAATGCAAAATCTGAAGATATGGAGGACCGACTCTGTATCTATTGACTCCAAAGACTCAAGACTTTCATTCTTGAAGAGAAGTTTAATGGCTGGCACAGGGCTCAGGAAGCCTTGTAAATGAGCTTGTTAAGCAGCTTTTCTAGAACTTTAGAACCAGAACTTGAGGGAAAGACACAACCATGCAGCTCATGTCAAGTTCGTGGTGTAGGACTTCAGATGTATTTCAAGCTCTTCTACTTTTCCATGACAGTCAAAAGGCAAACAAAAATGCCTTCATTTACAGCTCTGCTGAGAAATAAAATGATATCAGCTGATAAAAACTAGTTTTAAAAAGTTCTTTAGAGCAAGTTATTCAATGTATCTCCAAGAATTTGCTTTCCTCAAGTGTTTTTTCCTTACCCTATCCTTTTTGTCATTTATTTCCTCTACTGGTACTAAACCTTGCCCTCAAGCCACACATACATTTTTTTTCACTCTTAGGACTTGTGGTACATAGTTTACATTGAATAATTTACCAGTCAGTTCTGTCATTCAAAAGAAGGACTTCTTTTAATCTATGTCTTATTTTACCATGAAGAAGGCCCCTAGATTATGGGGTTTCTTCAACTTTCCACTGCAATGAATTAGCAGCACTGTGGTTAGGACATTTTCCACATGATCCCCAAGGTCCAGTAACCTTATCACAAATCCCAGAAATCTTTGTTCTAGGAAATGGAATTAATACACAAATGAAATCTACTGTTATGTGATGTCTGAATAACAATTATGAAAATGATTGCATGGGGATTTCTTAGTTTCTATCCTTTCTCTTTATGCTGATTGAGACACACAGTACTGGAGTCTGATGCTGCTGAATCTGGAATAATGACAATGGTATTAAAATGGTACATTCTTCTTAATCTGAAAAATGCATCATTGTGTTTTAATTTAGTGTCTGGATAATGGATAACAAGCCAGATGTGTTTAGGAGAGAGTTAGTAGATGTTCAGGGCATCCCCCTCTTCTGGAGTATTGCTGAGCACTGGGCTCAGGTGGAGTCGTTTGAAGCTCAGCCAGACGACCTTCTGATCTCCACCTACCCCAAGTCTGGTAAGCACTTTCCACATGGTTGTCCTAGCTGATTAGACAATGGTCTACGTGTGTGAACCAACCACTGTGCACATTACTAGCAATGTCTTAGCTCAGTTCATTAAACATTTTTCAATGTGATTTGCTGGGATGGCTTTTTCTTATATTAGGCAAATTCACTTCCTATTCTGAAATGCCAGTCACTGAATGAAGAATGTACTGGAGAGAAAATTAATCTTGTTTCATTTTTCCTTTTCAAATTCCAATAAAAATTATTAATATTGTGTATAATTTTAGTATATATTCTAGAATGTATTGTAATATATAGGATATATTAGAGTATACACATTAAGTTTTACTATATGTTAACACATTAAAATATTAGTGATATATATACCTTTTAGTGTTTAAACATTTTATTTATAAAATTAACTGCTGACTTCAGTTTATATCAAGAAGACTTTAAAATGAGTGAAATAGGGTAAGCAATGTTCTATTTCTTCAGATTTACTCATGAGAATCTTCTGATTCAGCCAGTGATATATGTACATAGAAATAATAGAGATAAGACTCTTTTACAGGTAATTATCCAATTAATTTGCTTGAGTTCTTAGTCAACCAATTACTCTAATTAATAAACATTCTAAAATCAACTTCTCTTAAACTCTTGACTTATTCTTTAAAGGAAAAAGTCTTTAATAAGTATATCAGTTACTAACCTTTTCAGATTACAAATATCAAAATTATGTCAAAGTAGTAAGCAATAATTCTGGGAAGTAACATTGAATTTTGAATATTCCATGCCAAAATTATAAATTAATCTCCAAGGTAACACTTTACTTGAAATAAATTTTCTTTCTTTTTTTCAAATATCATGGTAAACAAACTTTTACATTACAAAGTGTATAAAACAGTCAAATTAGTATTTCTTTCAAACATATTTTTTGGGCCACAATTGGGAGCATTTACTAATAGGAGATGAAATGTGTCATATTTAGATCTTTTTGGAGTTTGAAATCTCTCTCTCTTTCTATCTATCTATTCTCTCTCTTTTTTTAAAGAATCTTTTTTTTGTTTTAAAGAGAATAGAACAAAACAAAACAAAACAAAACAAAGCAAAACAAAACAGAATAGAGTCAAACATAATATAGCATTTCAGAACAGAACACTGCAAGCTATACAGGTTTTCAAAACATAACAGGAAATTAACAATGGTTACCCTAGTGTCTCTTGCTTTCTTCAAAATGGTTGTTAAAGAATCATTTCTTAAGCCTAAAATAAAATAAGAAACAAAACCTTCAAGGATAGTATTGGATCAACTTACCTCTTCTTAGGGTTATACTTGTTTGTAATAGGATAGAAACTACTAAATTTTAGGGATAGGAAAGTGCACATGAATTATTTAATTGATTGACTTTAGTTCCTTGCTGCTGCCCATCATTATTTAATTCAGGGACTGCTAAATACATTTGCTAGGAGGAAGCAATAAGAACAGTTAGGAAGATATTTTCTTTCTGTTTCTTAAAATTTTTTTGATGATGTCTCAATAACTTGATAATTAAGTGGCATAGGAAATTTAGTAGATCATGTTATCATATACTTTAGGTCTACTTCTCAAATGACTACTGAGATGCATAGTCATAAAAGTCAGAGTAACTTGATTCACTCAGTTCACTTAAGAGCTGTTGTCTTTTCTGTGTGAGTGGCATGTTGGTCATCACAATTGAGAAAAACAAAGTTCTGCTTCCTTTTTTCACCTCTCTACTAAATATTGAATATTCTCACCTGAAGTTCTTTTGAATGCCAAGACCTAATAATCTTTCTTGATATTAATAAGAAATACATGAACTAATAATATCTTTGAAATTGGCTGCTTCTCTTTCTCCTTAGTCAGGAGAGTGTGTAGTCACTACTAATATACCATCTCTCTAGTATGCTATGTTTTGCTTTTAAAATATTATTTATGTGTATAATTTAATCAAATTTTAACACACATGTGCACACACAGTACATTCATCTGTATTCAAGATAGATAGATATCTTCTAGAATAGAGGAGAGGGAAAGTTAAAATAAAGAACACATTTTTATTTTATATATTATACAATTTCTTTGCTTTATGACCCTCTCAATTTTTACAGGAAAGTTTAGAATTTCTTCCCTTTTTTTTCCTCAGGAACAACCTGGATCAGTGAAATACTGGATTTGATCTATAATAATGGAGATGCAGAGAAATGTCAAAGGGATGCGATATATAAACGCGTGCCTTTCATGGAACTCATCATCCCAGGATTTTCAAATGGTATTTTCTCAGAGTGTTGCTTTCACCACAGTAGTAAATTCTTTGTGTGATAGGCAGAACAGTCAAGTGGGAAAATGACAGACACTCCTTAGAGAGTCGAGTGTCTATAAATGCCTTTAACAAAAGAATCAGAATTTTGTTAGGCTGATAACTTACTTCCATCCATAATTATTCTTTCTCTACCCATATAAAATCTGCTTAAGAGATTTTGATGTGGCAAAGTTTACCTAATTGTAGAAGTCTTCCAGTTTTAAATAGTGTATCATCATTATATGTTACAATTCAATATTTGAGCCAACATAGAATTGTATGTATTGCTAATTAGCTGAAAGAGATTATATGAATACATGGCCTATTTCTGCCCCATCAAAATGTTATATATGAAACTTTCATAGACTCCTATGAAAATAATGATCCCATTCTACTTACAGGTAAAAAGGCTTTTCTAGTGAACCAGGATGTTTAAATATTTTATTTCAATAGAGATTTCATAAGTTATGAAGTCAAAGAGCTATATATCAAACCATTAAACAGGATTAACTCTTATAGTTTGTTAATTTTTTATATTTGTAGGTGTTGAACAGTTGAAAAACATGCCATCACCTCGATTAGTGAAAACACACCTACCTGTTCAACTCCTCCCTTCTTCATTTTGGAAGTACAACTGCAAGGTAAGAAATTATAAAGAAAATTAACTTTTACTTGGGTGGGTTGTACTTTATTTTCATTGTTTATGGAAAATAAAAGATGAGGAATTGCAACGCTTGGGTAAATTATTGCAAAGGAGAAAGTGTTAACCCCTAAATCCCTGGAATGAGAACATAACAGTGGACCCCAGAGACATAGAGATAAGACACCAAAATCCTGAGACCACCATTCTAAAACCTTTCCATTGCCATCTTTGTTGCCACCAGGGTGGAGGCATGTAGGGTGGTCCTTCCCATCATCATCTTCACCACAACCCAGGTGAACCAATCCAGAAGGTCCAGAGAATGGCCCCTTCCTTCATTGTTGCCCTGACTGGGATGAACCACTTGGGAAGGTCCAGTGACCAGAGGGAATGTCAGTGACACAGTAGGGTCCCAAGCAGCATGCACAGGATGGAAGGGTGGGACTAGTGGCATAAAAGGTCTGAAGCAACAATAACAATAGGAGCTAACAGTTGGTAAGTTAGGTGAGCCAACATTGTGCTTGGGGACAAAGACACATGGAATAGAAGCAGGTGGCTGGGGATGCCCCTGTTCTCTCTCTCTAGCTCTCTTTCTTTTTCTGTCTTTTGTTTTCTTCTGTTTCATTTTTGTTTTTCTTTTTTCCTTTGTTTTCTTTTTATTTTCTGTTTCTTTCTTTTATTTTTTTCCTCTTTTCTAAATTGTTGGGGAGAACTTCAGTCACAGAAAACCAATCCCATTCCCTAATCCCAGAGACCAAGTTCAGACAATTCCTTGCTTACTCCCTCATTCTTTCTCTTCTGCCCTCTCTTTCAGACTCCCAAAGTTTTCGAGATCATCCTTTATCCTCCAGCCTTGACTTTACTTTCTTTTCAGTTATCTTTGTTTTATTCGCCATCCTTCTGAACCCTCCCCACAACAGGGCAAAACTGCTCTACCAATGACAAACACTTTGAATACAAGCTCCCAATTTACAATCAGCTCTGTTATATAATTCTAGATTTTTTAGCTATGGTTTAAGGTACAAAATTAATAACTAGCAATTTGTCAGTGTCTAAACTGCTTGATGCTATCATTATTGCTTATTATACTACTTTACCTAGGATGTATCTTTTGTAGTCAGTTATTTTCCTTTCTGTAACAATACTGGGAAACTCTGGGTTAATAACCTCACCACAGCCCAGCACCGAACAACTGGGGACTGAACCAAACAGATACTGACATCTCACTATTAATTAACTGGGAAGGTAGTATCTTTGGATAGACAAAAGTAAAAAACCTCCTACACACAGAAGATATCTCTGAGGAACAGACTTTTCCTGGAGACGACTTGATACTAGTGACATAGCTACCTACTGAAAAATGTACAAAGATCTACACAGAAAAGAAAATAAACATTTTTGAAATAGAAAATGAGAAGATGTGGAAGCAAGATGCACTCTTAGACCTCCAGCCCACACAGAAGAAGTCCAGGAGACAATGAGATAGAGGAAAATGGAAGAAACACACACCAGAAATTTCTGAAATGATAGCAACCTAAGTAAAGCAACAAATCCATGAGTCTATAGAGGAAATCAGATCAGCAATAATCTCTCAGGTTAAAAAAAAAAGTCATTTATAATGGAATTGCTCAGCAAATCTAGAATAAAAATACATAAAAAATAGATGATGATAGAAGATAAAAGTTATGAATGATCAATAGAGAAAAAAATAGAATCATGAAATGAATTTAAAGTTATCCAGGAAATTAAAAATTCCATTGAATGTTGGCAAAACTGGTTGAATGAAAGTGAAGACAGACTTTAAGACAGGATCATGGCTAACGATCACTAAGGATTGCTTAAAAACAATAAGGGATCAAGAAATAACAATTCAACAACTCCAAGATAATGCAAAGAAAAACAAGATTGACAGATGTCAATGAAAAAGCAGGAGTCAACAAAAGTGTCATAAACAAATGATTTGCAGAAATAATAGAAGAAACACATTTTCCCAATCATAAGAAGAGAATTGCACATACATATAAGTGAGGCATATAGAATTCCAAACAGCCATGACCAAAATAAATTTACACCCACACATATAAAAATCATGATCCCAGATATTCAGCACAAGAATAGAATACTAAAAGCTGTTAAAGAAAAGAAAAAGAAGCCAGGTGTGGTGGTGCACACCTGTAATCCCAGCACTCAAGAGGCTGAGGCAGGAAGACCACAGAAAGTTCAATACCAGCCTGGGCTACAAAGTGAACTCAAGGCCAGCCTGAAATACATACTGACAGCCTGTCTCAAAAAGCCAAAAAAAAAAAAATGTAAAAGCAAGAAAGAAAAAAAAGAAAAAAGAAAAAGAAAAAGAAAAGAAAAAGATCCTATAAAGGAAAGTCCATCAAAATCACAGCAGACTTCTCAACAGAAACACTCAAATCAAGTAAAGCTTGGAGTGAAATATTTCAAGTCCTCACAGAAAACAACTACCAAACCAGACTGATGTACCCTGCAAAACTATCTTTCAAAATTAATAGAGAAATAAGATACTTCCATGACAAAGAACACCTGAAGAAATTCATGACCATCAACCCAACCCTTGAAAGAGTACTGAAAGATATTCTATCCAGAGAAAAAATTGACCACATTTACAAGAACAACAACAAAAAGAAAACACCAGCCAGGGCAAACAATTAAACAAAGGGGAAAAAGAGGGAACCAACACCAGGAAAATAGCATGACAAAGATAAGCTAAAACATATCAGTTGTAACCATCAATGTAAGTAGTCTCAAATCACCGTTCAAAGAAGGAGACTTGCAGAATGGACCAAGAAATGAGATCCAACAACATGCTTGTTACAGTTTGTATATAGATGGCCCCCCCAAGCTCATGTAGTCACGGAAGTGGCTGAATCTAGTGTTTATGATTGACTCCTTGTCTAGTGCTCGGATTGGCGGTGTGAGTCCTGCACCCGCCCAGGGGTGGAGCCGACATACAATGTAAGATTGGAATGGGGGCGTGTTTTCCTCTTTGGCTCAGTTTGCTCTTGCCTCTTGAAACCGCCATGAATGGCGGCCCCCTTTTGCTCTGGCTGCCACCTTGAAGTGTTGTGCCTGTGCCATGCCAGCCTGCCTTGGAGTCAGCTTATTATGGACTGAAATCCCCAGAAACTGTAAGCTAAATAAACCTCTCCTTCCTTCACTTTGGGTGTCAGGTGTTTGTCTCAGCAACGAAGAAAAAGTAACCAAAACAGAATTTGGTACCAGTGGAGTGGGGTCATTGCTGTGACCGTACCTGACCGTGTGGTTCAAGGGCCTTTGGGAATGGCTTGTGGGAAGAGTTTGGAAAGGTTCGGAGATGTTGCCTGAACTAGAAGCCCTGGAACAGCTTAGGCTGTTTTGTAGGGGAGATTCTGGTCAGAGCTCAGGAGACCAGAAGGCTGATGGAGAGCCTGCTGGTAAAGACCAGGCTCAGGAGGTTTCTGCTGGGAAGAAGGACTGCATTGGTTGTTGGACTCCACACAATGTGTGTTACTGCTTGGCAGAAAGTTTGTCTGCATTCTGCTCATGTCCAGAGACTTTGCCTGAGACCATGATTAAGGGCAGTGGCCTGATTAATCTGGCAAAAGAAATTTCAAGTCAGTCTAATGTTGACGCAGTGGCATGGCTATTGTTGGGGGCTTTTAGCCAGATTTATGTTGGAAATCAAGAGCAAGGAGCCCAGCAGGATGATTTAAAATATGAGAAAGCTGTGGACTGTAAAGATAGAGCTGAAACCTTGATTGCTGAAAAGGAAGAGAATACAAAAGATGGCCTACAGGCATCACAAGAGGAGGCAGCGGGTCTCCACCCTTTACAGCCTCAAAGATACAAAAGTAAAAGACTGCCTGGGGGAGAAAGCTGCAGAGTGCAATGTTCCAGAATGGCGACAGAGGCCACAGGAGGTTCCAGAATGGCGGTGGAGAGAATCTGTTCCTCGCAATCAGGTTCAGAGTGTCCAGCGATCCAGGCGCTCGACCCCTATGGCCAAGAAAGAGGAAAGCCTGGCTACTGCTCCAGCTGGCAGCAGACCTTGGCAGCATCCATGTGGCACTGGTTTTAGGTGCATGGAGAATGCACATGTTCT
>RJWT010003855.1:0-35126 GCA_004365215.1 Cuniculus paca
TTTTGAAAACAGAGCCAGCGCCATCCCCCCCCCCCAACACCAATCTGGAAAACATTTAGAGAGTCCCATGAGGAAAGAGCTATGTACCAGTGTGATTGCTGGTATTGCTTTCATTAAATGACATGATTCAGAATTACTGGGGAAAATCACTACCAGTGAACAAATGAGTTTCCAAAGATGTGACAAATTAGCATGCCTAAAGATTGGCCACAAAATCAGGAGGTTGATGAGCTATCAGTATTTCTAAGTTGTATAAATAAGCACTTTGGTGAAATAGTGTGATTTGGAGTAGTATTCTAGAGAAAAAGTGGTCCCAAGCTTTAGAAAACAAGTGATTTTACCAGTGAGCAATGTAGTGCTTTGGAAGGATTACTTTCCCCAGAAGTAGCAAAGTTGGTAAATACCTAGACAAAGAACAGGGAGTTCTGGCATTCACATAGATCTACTTAGCTTCCTGGCATACCTGAGAGATTAGTCCATAAACAGTCTATCAAAATCATTGTTAGAAGTCTCAATAACACTGAGTATCCTTTGTCTAGACGAAGTTGAAAATTAACCTGAACAGGAAAAAACAAAAAAAGCTATAAAAGTATTGTATTTTACACTTTGGACTCCTTTCCAGCACCTTGAAATGGTTTAGGGAAAAATCAGATTTTAAAACCTCAATTAATTAATTAATATAATAATCCTTTCAAATCTTATATATTCCAATTTTGTGTTGTTTGGGAAGAATTAAAACTGATTTTACAGAAGCCAGTTTTTCAGAATTGATCATCTAAATGGTCTTATTTCTGTTGTAAATTTGTACACACATTTTGCAATTTTTCTCTGATTTGAAAAGAAAAGCTGGGTATGCTTACATTGTTAGTATAATATGAGGCAAAACTCAGCTAAGTATGGCTGTGTTGTGGTTTCCATTTGTATGAAATGACTTTTTTGTCCTAGTCACTTTCTTCATGACTAGGACGAAACACCTGACACACAACTTAAAAGAGGAGAGGTTTGTTTGGGCCCACGGTTACAGACCCTGGTCAATTCCAATGCAGAAGGGTCACGGTGGAAGGGGCAGAGGAAAGCTGCTCACAACATGGCAGCCAAGAAGCAGAAAGCAAAGGGAGGCCCAGGAAGGAGAGAATCCTTCCGGGTCACACCCCAAGGGACCCCTCTCCTCTGACCAGTTCCCCCTCCCCCAACAGTGCATTTATAGCTGCCGAAGTTCTTAGTGGGTCTGATAGAGCCCACTTGCCATCTCAGAGAAACATACGTTGCAGTTTAGTAGGTCACAGAGGACAGGATCAGCAGCTTACAGAGTAAAAAGGACAAGTCAGCAAATGCACTCAAAGCCCCGCCAAAAGCATGCTATTCAAACAGCCTCTTAGCCCGTGAGAGACACCTTCTCCGTTCTGCTGGCATAGATAGGTCCCCCTCAGGTTTAGTAGTAAACCTGCTCTGCCTGTTGAGTTTGCGTTCCCTTTCTGCTCTTCTGCTCGGGATCAAACCACAGATGAGCATAGCACTGCCACCACCCGATCACTTTCCTGTGCTCACCTGAATGCCTGAGGCCTTGGGGGGACATTGTAGGTCTCAACACAACATTTTCTATCCTTTGACTTCCTCTCTGTAGGTCTTTAAAAGTGAAGGGATTCCTTTGTAGGCAGGAGATATTTGGGCCTTGTTTTTTTTTTTTATTTAACCATTTATGTCTTTTGATAGGAAAATTTACTTATATTTAAGGTAATTATTGATAAGTAAGGGTTGTTATTTTGTTCATTGTTTTCTGCTTGTCTTATAGCTTCTTTGTTCTTTCCTCTCTTACTGTCTTCCTTTCTGATTAGGTAGTTTTACTAGTACTTTGCTCGATTACTTAGTTTTTATCTGTTGTGTATCTATGACACATATTTTCTCTGTGGTCATCATGAAGCTTACTTAAAATATCTTATAATAGGCTATTTTAAACTAATAGCTTTGATCACATAAAATAATACCACATTTTTATTTTACTCTCCCCCATTTTCTGTTTTTCATGTCACAATTTACATCTTTTTACACTGCATATCCCTTAACAAATGTGATTTATACTTCACCATTACAGTATTAGAATATTAGCATATTCTGAGTTTTTCGTTATTTTTATTGTTGGTTTTGGCATTCTGTTGTTTGCTTTTTGTGGTACTAGGGGTTGAACTCAGGGCCTTTGTTTTGAGCTACATCCCTAGCTCTTCTGAAAATGTTTTGATCCAGAGTCTCACTAAGACTCTAAATTGTCCAGGCTGGGCTTGAACTCTATCCTCCTGCCTCAGCCTCCCATAATGTTGGGATTACATGTATACACCACTACACCTGGCTAAGTATTCTGGCATAAAATGTATTCACTGTTTTATAATGTCATACATTTTTCTATCACTAATTCTTATGCTTTCTTTTTGGCATGAAGAACTCCCTTTAGCATTTTTTCATAAGACAAGTCTTGTGATAATTAATTCCTTTGGTTTTTGTTTGTCTGGAAAAATCTTTATCTTTCCTTTCCTTCTGAAGAACAGCTTTTCAAGGTTCAACATTCTTGGTGGGCATGTTTTTCTTCAGCTCTTTGAATATGCCATTTTACTCTCACTTTGCCTGTAAGGTTTTGTTAACTACCTTGCATGTGATTTGCTTCTTTTCCCTTGCTGCTATCTGGATCCTTTCTTTGTCTTTGATTTTTGACAGTTTGATTATAATACGTCTTGGTGTTATCATGCTTGGATACAGTCTGATTAAAGATCTTCATCCTTCCTCTACCTGGTTATTTATAATTCTATTTAAGCTTGGAGAGTTTTCTGCAATGATTTCTTTAAATAAGCTTCTACTACTTGGTCTTTCTCTTGTCCTTGAACTATCATCCCATCAATTGAGTGGTTGCATCATTTTCTTTTACCCTTTTTCCCTCCTACAAAATATTTTCAAATAACCTATTTTTTAAGTTTATATTCTTTCTGCTTGATCAGTTCTCCTATTGCATTTCATTCACTGTGTTTTTCTGTCTCCAGAACTTGTTTTGTTTTTTTGTTTGTTTGTTTTTGTTTTGTGGTGGAGGGGTACTGGAACTTAAACCCTAGGCTTCACCCAGGCTAGACATATATTCTACAGTTGAGCTATACCCTGACCCCTGTTTGATTTTTAAAATAATCTAAATATGTCAAATTTTTCCTCGCAGTCATTTATTGTTTTCCCGATGCAGTCACAATTTTGTTTGTCAGTATTTTCCTCAGGCTTGCTGAACGCCTGTAAAGCTATTGTTTTGAATTCTTTGTCAGGCGGTTCATAACTCTCCATTTCTTTCGAGTTAGTGACTAATGATTTGTTTCTCTCCTTTGGTGGTGATGTCTGCACAGTTGTGACAGTGGGAACTTACCCCTGTCTTTAGAGATTGGGTTTGACTGCAGAGGACTTTTACCAGTCAGCCTGTTCAGAGATTCTGGACTGCGCCTGTGGCATGTTTCATGGTCTGGCTTGCTACTGGAGTCCTGGGTGGGCCAGCCTGATACCTAGGTTCACGGACTTGCCTGGATTTTGAATCCACCAAAATAGAACTGTTGATTTAGTCCATGCAGTGGGCCTGGAGCCTAAGACTACAAGAGTGAGTCTGGAGTCTGTGTCCATCTGGGACTAATTTGAAACCTGAATCCATTGGTGCTAATCTGGTTTGGGTGGGCTTTGATCCGGGTCTTTGGGAGCTGCCAAGGCTGGTATGGGTCTGGTGCCTGCGTCCTCAAGACCTAACTTCTCAGAAGCTGTCCCGGTGCTGAGGCAGACCCAGACCCAAGTTCCTATGTGGTCCCACGTTTACATGCACTGGCCTGCGCAGTGGGTCTGTTGGATCCTGCAGCTTGGACCCCAGGGCTGGCCTGGGAGAGGGCAGGCATCTAGAGCCAGTGTCTGTGGCTGCTGGCCTGGTGGCTGAGCCCAGGAGTGTCAAGTTGGCTGTGGAATGGACCTGAGTCCTGGGATGTGTGGACCTGCCTAGCTCTGGGTCAATGTGGAACCCAGGGCTAACCTGCTCCTGAGTGGGCTGGGTCATATAGTCACAGGGAAAAGTCTTGAAGCTGCTTATGTGTGATCCGGTCTGCTGAGTAGGGCTGTGGGGTTCAGCCTGGTACCGAGGAAGGCATGAGCCCTTGGACTATGGATACCAGCATGGCATTGGTGATGGCTGGGCTGGCGTGGCCCTGGGAAGGACCTAGAGGCCAAATTTCTGAAGGCTGTTCTGTTATAGGGACAATCCCAAAGCCCAGGGTTACTGGGGTCAGCAGCTCTGGAGCTGGTCTGGAACCTGGGGTTACTGGATGTGGCCTATAATAGAACAGAGCCAGCTACTGAGTCCACCAGGCAAGACTGGAGCTTGGGGTTATGAGATCTGGCCTAGTACTGGGGTGGGCCTGGGGGCACAGTCGTTAGGTACCAGCTTGGAATATGAGGCTGCAGGGGCCTGCTCTGCCCTGAGTGCTAATGGGCCAAACCCAGTGTTGAGATTTGAAGCCAAGTCTCGTCCTCACCCTTGTCTCCTTCCCTCTGCACTGCCAGGGGTCCGGGAAATGGTGACCCAGGAGGTGTGAAACTCTCCTCCCTACTGCTTTCCACATGTCTTCTCTTATTTCTGTGCTACACACAGCGTGTAGTCTCTCACCTGGCATCCTTCGCTCTTGGGGAGGCATTTTCATGCATTCAGAGTCGTTCAAGTCAGTGTGTCACGGGAGGAGAAGTACTGGGATGTCTGACATCTTCCAACATCCCAATAAGGAAAATATTTAATCCCCTTGGCCTCAAAAGATTTCTAAGGTAATTTAGAATTTATATTTCAGTAAGACTCATTGTAAGCAGTCATCAAGATTAAATTAGTAAGTATACTACTTGCATAGTGTTCTCTGCTTCAAACAAGAACATAGACAGGTGAAATGTGGGTAAATAAGTAAAGTGATATCAGCTGGTTCAGAACAAGATGAGCATTTGCATGCATCAGATTCACGCGCCAGAAAAGCAAGGAAGTCATGTAAGTGAAAAATTCACTAGCTCTTAATATTTTCACATAGTTGTGCAACTATCACCAAAATCTAATATAGAACATTTTCATTACCCTAAAAAAACTCCTGTGACCCTTACCTATTACTAGGAACAGTCACTACCTAGACACAACCGTTAATCTTTCTTTTTTTTCTCTACATATGTAGCAATTTTTTAAAAAAGCAATTAAAAAAAACTTTTCCATAATGAAAAATTCAGGATCAAGTGGCTTCACTGGTGAACTTTACCAAACATGTAAAAAAGAATACTAATTGAGATGGAGGAAGAGGAGAAGAAGAGAAAGATGAGGGGCAACAGGATGAGGAGTGAGGAGAAGGAGGAGGAAAAGAAGGAAGAGAAGGAGGAGACTAATCCTTCATAAACTTTTTCCAAAAAATTACCAGGCTTTTTTTTTTTTTTTTTTTTTTTGGTACAGGGACTCTACTAAGGACCTCGTGCTTGCCAAGCAGGAGCTTTTGCCACTGAGCTATATCCCCCGCCCTAAAATTACCAGTTATATAGAAAAATAATTTAGAAGGCAAGATCTTATGAGTCCAGGGGATGTCTGGGTTTTTCTAGCCCCTACCTTTATCAAGAATCAACTTTAATTTTGATGCCAAATCTAGACAGCTAGAAACATAAAGAAGTACTGTATTTTGCCACCTTGCTTATAGTTCTGAAATTTGTCCAGGATACATATCTAAGAGATTCTGTAAGTAAAACAAACAAAAAAACTATGTGTGTGTGTGTGTAACAAAGACTATTGAAAACCTCAGTAGATGTATTTAAGTGACTTTAAAACTACTCTTAATTTCAATGACAAGGCACTCTTAAGCAAACCTTTATAATCCTTCAATGATTCAGATTTCGTTTCTAATATCTGATAAATAGTCATTGTAAGCCACAAGTATTTGAAACTGTAATCAGTGGGGAATGTGTAACTAGGCCTCCAAAAACCCTATTTCCCTCATTTACCCCTGAGATTAAAAACATCCAAAAGACAGGTATTGTGTTTGCTCTAGGACCATGCCGTCCCTTAATTCCCATTGGCACCATCTGGACTCATTTCATTTTAAGACTAACTAGGCGAGGTCTTCTAATCACTGGGAGATCTCTTATCACAAAGACAGATCTATGTAACTACCAGTGGTTTAATCCTTCTTCCCTTCTAATGCCATGTAAAGTGTTAGTCCTCAACTTTTTTATTAAAAAAATATATATTCCAGAGGGTTGTAGAGTGGGAAATCTGATGAATCATAAGAGTGGGTTAAAAGTGGGAACAACTGAAATACTTAATGAATGGTGGAAAGAACTTTATTAATGTCTTTAGGTTACAAAAGTAGAGCAAAGGGCTCGTATGAAAGCAAACATGTAGATAAGCTGGCAAAAAAGAACTTTCAACTGAGGAATGCTTCCAAGACAGCACTGGGAGACTGCTCATTTTATTTTATTACATAATAAAAAGGAAAAATGGAGATTTTTTTTTTCCAAAAGACCAAGCCAAAGTAGTTTGTGGTATGTGCTATGAACTCATTCACAGAAGAACCAACATATTTTAGAGCAAAGTCGTCTAAAAATAACTTGCTTCATCAGTTCTGGGACATTTTCTCAGTCTTTTGCCAAGAATCCAGTTAATGTGGGTTGCTTTTCTTTTTTCTTACAGAAACATTTACATAGTTTTTTTATATCTCTTATTCTTTCTCTGCGTAAAGAAAATACATACAGCCTAGTGGATATGAATAATATGATATATGAGAAGCTAAATGCTAAGGCTTATGATACAATTATTTAATACTCTTGGGCCCAAGACATTTATATAGATCAGTGAACTCAGTGAAGCTACTCTCAAAGCTCTCCTCATCCCATCCCCAGCTTCTACCATGTTTCCCTCTGCATAAAGCCGGTGCTAAGCGCCTGCCTCTGCAAAACTGGCTGTGAAAGAGCAAATGAAGAGACCCAGAGACCAGGAGGTAGGAGCTGGGCATGGACTTGCCGGGATTTCCTCGGTTTCTGTAAGCAGCTACCAGAAAATATTAAAATCTAAAAGGTAAAACTGTCCTACCTTCCTGAGACACCAAAGAATACCAATGAACGATGAAACCATGTCAAGTGTATTAAAGAACAAGGTGTACACAAACTTCTGAGGTCAAACTCAGTAGACTTCAAAGATACTGCACAGCTATTTTTTTTCTAGGTGAGCCACCCTGAGCTGAGCCCCCAGTCTCCCTAGAACCTTCTCATCATACATTGAAGCACAATTTCAGGAAAAATCTATCTTGGATTATCCATTTTGGAGAGTGTTATTAATCTAACAAAACATTCAAGATAGATCGCTGTTGCCTATAGAGTTTAATGTCTGAATAAGCCTTAAAGATAATCCAGATGAACCTAATTATTTTAAGGATGGAACTGAGAAGAAAAAGGTTCAGAAAGACCACGTGTGGGTTTTCCTTTCTTTGTAACAGGGCCCCCAAAACTAAAGTTTTCCATCCACCAAGCTGTTCGTTGTCCTCCAAACATACCACTGTGTCTTTACTTACAGTCTTCCTCTTGCATGTAATGCTTTCCTCTGTTGGAAAAGTTTTACTTGCTATTCAAGACTCAGCTCAAAATCATCTTTGTGGGGAAACCTTTCTCTTTTCAAACAGACAGAGTTATCTGCTTTTTCCTTGTGCTGTAATAGATCTTTTAAATATCATTTTAGTCTCTTTCATCCTGAAACACAAAAAACTAAAATCCAAAAATTCAATATCCATTTGTGAGATCCCTCTCTAGTCACCAGCCTTTCCATTATTCTCCTTTTTATAGGGAAGATTCCCAGAAGTATTGTTTTTAAGTTCAGTTTTTATTTGCTCACATCCATTTACTCTTCAATTCACTCCAACTGGCTTCTAAACCCTTACTTCACTGAAATTGCTTGTGGTAAAGGCAGCAATGACTTCTATGCTGCCCATTCTTTTGGCTGCTTTTCAGTTCTTCATGTGCTTCTCCTCTCTCAAACATTCTACACAGTTGACCACCACCTCATTAGGACACACTCTGGCTTTTGCAACACCACACTCTGCTGCTTTTCCTCTAATGACTTGAGCCATTTTTCTCTACCTCCTTGGGAGCTGTTTGTCTTCCTCTCCTGGATCCTTATAGTTAGAAGTTCTTCAAGTTTAGATCTCTATGACCTCTCTCTCCAGTGATCCTGTTCACTCCCACACTTCAAATTCTATCTCAAGCACTCTCAACACTATGTCCCCGGGAAAGATTCCTCCATTTTTCTCTCTCTGTGCCCCTGTTTCTCTTTCCGTCTGTCTGTCTCTGAATTCTAGATTATAAATCTTACTGGTTACCCAGATTATTGGCACTGTCATGATTATAAGTGAAAGTCTCACTAAAAACTAGCTAAATCAGAATGAGACAGAAAGAAAGACAAAGAAGACAGAAATAGAGTCTGACTCTCAGGTTATGTAACCAAACAGCAGGCAGAAGAAAGGAAGTTCTTGTGTTCTCAATCTTCCTGTCTCTTCTTTCTTTATGTATCATCTTCATTTTTTCAAGCCAATGTAATCCCAACAGAGGGGCATAGTTATCAACAACTCTGAATTTTTAGGTTCACAGCTCTTCAGCCAGCATATAAAAATCTTACTTCTTCCTAGTCAGATTAAGAGAAGAAATTTGATTGGTCAAGGCAGGGTCACATGGCTTTTGTATGAGTCAGTCATTGTAGTTTGAGAGTCAAGATATTATGAATGAGTTAGCCTGTACCACACACACCCATGGTAATTACTAAAGGAATAGCGTTGGGCATGGCAGTAATCCAATGCAGATCAGTTACACCATACAGCATTATTACTTTGATCTCTCACAGGCATCTCAAGTTGATAATATCCAAAACTTAATCAATAGCGCTCTTCTGAAAAATATCCTTATCCATTGAGAAATGCAAATCAAAACTATAAAAAGACACCATTTCCCCCTAATTAGAATGGTTATTACAAAAAAAAATAATGCAGGCAAGGATGTGGAGAAAAAGGAAATCTTCTATGCTGTTGGTGGGGATGGAAATTAGTACAGTCATTATGAAAAACCATATGGTGATGCCTCAAAAAACTAAAAATAGACCTACCATGTTGTCCAGCAGCCCTACTTTGGATATGTGTCCAAAGGAAATGAACTCAGCACGTCAAGGGAAACCTCCTTGCCTGTATTTATTGCAGCACTACTCACAGCAACTAAGATGAGGAGTAGGCCTAGTTGCCTATCAACAGATGAATGGATAAAGAAAATATATATGTTATTTAGGCCCATAATAGTTAAACATGTGATCTCTGGAATCGGTGACCTGATTCTGATCATGGCATTATTGATTCTGGACAAGTTATCCAGCATCTCTAGGAGTCACTTATTTTATCTGAAAATGAGGGTATGAATGAGATTCATGTTTTAAGGTGCTGAGAGCAGCAAATGAAGGAATCTCTGTGAAACACCTGGCACGTGCTCTAAGCTGGTCATGTTAAGCATCACTGCTGCTACACAATGACTTGGCAGAGGCGTGCTTACAACCCCCACAACCCTGACAGCCCACTCACAACCCCGGAGAGGGCAAGGAGAGCCAGAGGAAAACGAAGAGCCCCTGGGAGAACCCATGGGAACGATCTCTAAGCAGAGCAGGACACTCATGGGTGCTTCCGTTTCTTCCGTTTCTGTCATCTGTCTACTTCTAGGAAATTGGATCTGAAGTGCACCATTCTCCTTGCTATGCCTACAGCTTCCTGGGCCTTCCAAAGCTTCTCTGGTCTAGAAGTGACTGGACACTGCCCAGCAGCTACACAGACCAAGAGAATTTGATTAAAAACGTAGATCAAAGTTTCCTCTTTAAAGCAACACATATTGATGCACTGCTTCCTTTAGAATCGAATCAATCAGTACAGATAACGCGAAGTTGTAAAGCCAGATTTTCTTCTTTGTGGTTCAGCATTTTTGGAGCCCTCTGCTCAGGGGAAAAGGGTGGAGCTATTGACTGGCACTGGATGAACGTGTGAAGGAAGCCAAGTGCAGTGCCTAAGGCACCTCCTTCCCCTTTCACCTTCCCCATTCAACTCCCCTAAGCCCTTTGCCCCCCACTCTGGGACCAGAACGTCCACATTTCCCAGCCAAAGTGCCTCTCAAGAAGGATCTGAAACTCATTTGCATTAAAATACATATGAAGATTGCAGCAGATGTGCTGCCTCCAGGTTTGCCTCTCCCTTCTATTTCACAGCAGCATTTCCCACCAAGTGTGGAAAAGATCCGCAGAGCATCCTTAGGAGGACGGCTCCACCGTGACCTTGCTACATGGCGTTTTGAAGGTGGATTCATCCTGAAACCTTGCTCCCCTGGTTGTAAATTCATAGCATCGTCTAAGAAGAGGCTCAAACTGTAAAGAAGGACTGCATCTTGGGAGTATCTTCATTCCTTTTGGCAGAGAGAAGTGGAAACCTGCACAATATGCCCAACCTTTCCTGAATTTAAGAATCATCTGACGTATAAGAATCATTAAGAATCGTTAAGAATCATCTTGTATATTTGTATATTGACATTGTATTTGTATTTTGACAAGCAGATATTCTTAGATGACTCTTTCAGTATTAGAACCCCAGATACTGATTTTTAGAACAAGCTTGTGGGCTGGAGAAGAGTAAATGAAAGAGTTTGTAAGAAGCTACTGGCCCTCCATGCCTGGGCTCAGAAGAGTTGAGTATTACTTGAATCTTGTATCTCATTTCCTTGTAGCCTCATTTGAGAGGATTCTGACTTCCCCACCTCAGGCTCTCTTCAGCTGTCAGTTACATTGCAAAGTATTGCCAAAGAGCTGGTCTTTCCTCTCCAAGCCATTTTGCTCACTGCTGACAGATACATCTTTCTAATGAACCATTCTGAGTGTTCCCACAGAACCTACACTCCCCCTCCAGTCTTTACACAGTAGCCAGTGTTACGTTTTCCAAAACTCAAATTAATTTGTTCTCGCATTTAAAAGGAAACGCAAACTCTTCGTTGAAACTTTCAGTGCTCCTACAACTCAGCCACGGCTGGTCTCTAAACCTCACTGCATAGCATTTCCCCTCCAGCCCACCGGACTCTGGTCTCGCTGGCTTGACCAATTCTCAGAGAACCTCAGTCTCCCTGCTTGCTTCTGCCTCAACATTGCTGCCTTGTGGTTTCCTGTGCCCAGAACGTTCTTCCCCAGAGTCTTGCACCACCAGCTCTCTTGCCTGCTGAGTTCTTGACTCAAAAATTACCTCTCCCTAGAGCAGTCCCCCAGGTTAAATCACGTGACATGCTAATTTATCTACTTACAGCACTTCTACAACCCAAAATTATTTTCTTAGGGTCCTCTGTCCAACTCCTCCAAGATGTGGGTCCCTGGTTTCTGCATCACTGTTCACTGCGGCACCTCAGCTGCCCAGATAGCAGTGGACACAGCGTTAGTGTTCAGCAAGCGCTCTGTACGAAACCAAGCCATTCCTCTGTTAAAATCCTTTCACAGGTTCACCACTGTTTTCAGAATCACACACACACTCCTTGGCCTGCCGAGGGAACGTCTCCATGGTTTTGCCTTGCTCTGTGTGCTAACCCACGCTTGTGCAGCTCCCCTCTTATTATAACAATTAGCACACTAAATTTAAATTTTCTGCATGGGCCTGTCATTCACCTTTTGTCCTCAAGATGAAGATTGTGGATCATTGTTAATTGGTATCACCTGGGATTTTGTTAGAACTACACATTATGAAGCCTGGCACTAGGCCCACTGAATCATGGTCTGTATTCTAACTAGGACTTGATGAATCAAATGTAAATCGGCCCCTACAAACACATTACTAATATAATGACATTGGGCTGCACAATATATATCAGCTAAATTATTCAACATTCCTACTTGGCTGTCTCATAGGTATCTCAAGTTTGTAATGTTCAAAACTGAATGAATAATTTTTCTCTAGAAAATGAGATTCTTTTGCTGTATCTTCAGTCTCAGAAAATGGGAAATACTGTCCAATACTTGTTTGTAAACTCTTCAAAGGTACTAGGTAGTTCTTTATTACTGACCTAAATTTCCCACATTGGATGTTATCAATGTTTGTTGAGCTGAGCTCTAAAAACTTACACCTTAATGAGGGAGATTTCCTAAAGAGTAATAGTGTGGTAGCCCACTGGACCCATTCCATTAAAAATGGTGAACCTCTGTACTAAGGAGGGAAAAGTCAAGGGATAATAATGAGTAGAACTGACAGAAAATGGTCCCCAACCACTGAGGAGTCAGGGATGACTCCCAACTCTCTGCTTTGGAAACTAGGTGCACAGAAGTAGCATTCTCTGAAACAGAGAGTGGAGGAAGAAAGACTGAGCTGGAATTTAGGAGAGATAGCAAAATTCAAAAACCCTGTCACAATAAGCTATATTAGCCAGTGTTGACTTAGTCCTTACTGACCAGTGACCCTCTAACCCATTTACAGTCTCTGCTCCAAGACCCGCTATCTCACACTCTGTTCTTTCTCCTTAAACCTGTCTCTCCCCCTTACAGATAGGTCAGCCCCAGCTAATGACTTAGTTTCCTCTTGCATGGGAAAAGCAGAAGTGCTGGAAAGAGGATGTGCATGAACTCACATTCCCACACCTGATGTCAAGGCAGACTTCTTTTCATTTCTGAACTCTAAGCCTTCTTCCCCTTTCAGCAGTTCTACCCCCTTGCTACTGCATTATTAAAATGCCAGCTTCTAGGGGTGGAGATGAAGCGAAGTGGTAGAGTCCATGCAGTTTCTACTAGGAGTATTTCTCTTATCATTCAAGCATATTGATCTCTTATCAGAATAAATAAATACAAAGCCTCCTTGGACTCCACTCTTTTGGCTGTCACCCCATTCCTTTCCCCTTTACAACAAAGGTCCTTGAAAGAGTTGTCTACGTTGCTGCCTCTGACTTCCCTCTCACTGCTGTCTAGGTCACCTGTGACCTCCGCATCACTCTCAGAGCAGCCCATCGCTCTGCTCTCAGCTCCAGCTTCTTGGTTTTCTGTTGCTAGATTGAAGCACCCAAGACCAGGTCATTTATAAAGAGGTTGACTGAGCTCATGCCTGTGAAGAACATGGCACCAACATCTGTCAAGGGCCTTGGTGTTACATCACAGCAAAGTGGCGGCATCGCATGGTAAGACAGAGCAGGAGAGCAAGTGTGATGGCTCAGGTGTCCCTTCCTCTTCTCATAAAGCCACAGACACCTCCAGGGAGCCCACCCTTGGGACTTCATCCAAACCCAATGCCTCCCCAAGGTCCCATCTCCAAATACCATCAACATATAAATTTGCAGATTAAGTTTCCAACACGTGAACTTCTGGGGACACATTCAAGCCACAGCAGCCTCCATCACACTCCTTCTGTCAGCAGATGGTACATTTTCACCTTGTCCTGGACTCTGTCTTCACTTGGCTTGCAGGACCTCATACCCTCATGCCTGGTCTCCTTCCTCTCTGACTGTCGTCTTCTCAGTCTCCTTTGCTGGTTTCCCTCCTCTCCACAGGAGCAAAGAAGAGGAAAGAGGAGGAGCAGGGGGAGGAGGAGGAGAAGGAGGAGAAAAAAAGAAGAAAAGGGGAAGAGGAAGAGATTCCGTAAGAGAATAAGAAAAGAAATTGTTACAAAGGAGGTAGGAAGTAAACCAGAAATCTCTCTAGAGCACACAATAAGGTAGAATTAAAGAAAGAGAGAAATTGCCAAGAGTAATGATCCTATGGAAATATAAGAGAAAAAAAATGGAATTAGCAAAAGCATTTTGGGGAACTTAGTGGCTCCTAGCAACTGTGACAGCATGAATTCCTCCAGGGAGCCCTTGTAGACCTCTCTATCACAGAGTGTGCCAATCTTGTCAATAATCTAATGTTTTAGACTCAGCTGCCTAAGGACTCTGAGAAACAGAATAGCATTTGTTGGGTAGTTCCTATGGCCCAGGCACTGGGCTAGATATTTCATATATAACTAATACATTTGATCCTTGGAGCAACCCAATAAGTCTGATTTCCCATTTAACCGGTGTGGGAATTGACATGTATAGATCTTACAACTACTGAGCGGCAATGCTGCCACAGAACGGCAGTCTTCTGCCTGTGAGGTCACTAACATCTCGGATGATGGTGGCGAACCTGGGGCATACATGTTACCGGTTTTTCTTTTAAGACAAAAGATGGTAATGTGTGTTGTTTTTTCTAAACTAAAACTTCAGTATTCAGGTTTAATTGCAGTATTGGCATTTGCGATTAATAGGTGAGTTCTGGGTTTCAGTTTGGGTACTCTTCTGTAAACGATTCGCCATCACTGGTCCAGGGAAGTATTTTTGCACTTCCTTCCTGGGGCATTTGTAAGCCTCACATTCATTCAGCTGCTGCCAGTTTCTTATTCAATGGGAATCCTTTCTTTCTCCTAAGAGACCTGAATTGTGTAAAGACCAGGCCCTTTCTTAATTCCAGGAAACAAAATTTGATTGGCAAAGCCAATTACAAGTATTTCATTTGTTTTGCTGTTTATTAGTTTAAGAGTTGGTTTGTGTTACAATTTGGTCTCTTAAGACTTGGGCATATCTGCTGAGAAGTGAAAGCTGGAAGGAAAAATCTTCTAGAAAAGGAAGGCACAGGCAATCAAAGAGGGGAAGGTCTTCTTTTTGGCTTTACTTACTTATTTGCATTTGCAGAAATTTGAGAATGTACTTCCTAGAGCTATGGCAGCCACTCTGCAATCATGAGGAAACCAAGAACTTGACAACAGATGATCTAAAGATTTTTGTGGAACTGCTGACTTAACCAGCCCAAGGGCCACTGTATTCCACTGTATTTATGCTTGGTGAGATATAAATATAAATATTAGTCAATTCATTTTAAAATTTATCTTTACACTATTAAGTGCCAAAATATTTAATTTATGTACTGTAGTAATATATATTTTAACTTACCAGTTGATTCCTAGCTCCTAACAGTAATAATTATCCCCAAAATATGTTTTGATTGACTGCATGAAGACAGTCATATATTTCGCAGTAAAAATAGATGAATTGCATTGCTTATCATAATATGTAAGAAGCTCAGGAACCCTGTTATTGTAATCCTCTAGAAGGCACAACAGGGTCTAAGAATGGAGCTTAGTGGCAATGCATCTCCTAATACTAGGAGGCATGGGTTGGATCCCCAGGACCACAAAAAGAAGAGGAACAAAAAAGAGAAAAGCAAATGAAAAAGCAGAGTAGGGTGAGAGCTGTCACATACCACATAGAGAAATCCCTGGTCCTGTGCACCAGGGCAGCCTCCCATCAGCTGTGTGGGGCCATCAGGCACATTCTGTGCTGTGACTTCCATCCTATGGCCACTTCCACCCATGACATTAATTAAAACTAAAATCGGTTTTTGTCTCTGGTTACCAAGGTTCAAATGAAAACCAGCCCAGCATGTACTCTCGATCGGGAGGTGGCCAGGTCTAAGATTTGGGCTGGCAGCTACTTTAAAGATAAGATGCATCAGGATAGCCTCTGTTGTATTCCTGCAGTCTTGTTTGAAGTCCTGTATTGCTTTCATTGTTTTCTTTTGATTGGTTTTATTCTATTCTGTTTTATTTGATTGTATTATACCTGAGGCCATGAGCAGTTATTTTGAAGGTGACAAGAGGCACTATGGTAGCCATTATTGATTTCCTTTAATCTTGTTATGAGGTCTTGTATCATGTTCATTATTTTGTTTTGATTGACTATTCTATTTTGTTTTGTTTGTTTTTATTATGCCTGATGATATAAACAGCTACTTTGAGGATAACAAGATACCTTACGGTAGCCACTGTAGTATTTCAACTGCCTTGTTTTGAAGTCCTGTATTGCTTTCATTGTTTTATATTGATTGGTTTTATTCTGTTCTGTTGTGTTTGATTTTATTATTCCTGATGGTATGGGAAATTATTTTGAAAATAGCAAGGGGCAACATGGTAACCATTGTTGGTTTATTTTTGTTTTGTTTTGAAGTCTTGTATCACATTCTTTGCTTGGTTTTGATTGAACATTCTGTTTTATTTTGTGTTTGTTTTATTCTCTTCAAAATTTAAAAAAAAAATCTGGGCTGGCATCTCTGTGCTGTGACTGCAGATGCATTTTTGAGGGAAATACCAGATGAAACTGTCACAGCGGATTCTTCCACTAGGAAGGTGGAGATGGCAGGGCTCAGGCACCCAAGGGAGCGCTCTCTTTTGGAGCTTGCTGAGACTCACTCCCTCTCGGTCAAGGAGATCACTTCTCCTGTTTCCAAGAGTAGTTAACTGGAGAAACAAATGAGTGAAAAAATGTAGAAAACCATCAGCGTTCTTGTTCTGAAACTTTATTACGCAAGGCCTTGTGTGGTTTGTGGGAGCAACTTGAGGTCCTGGTTACTGATAAAAATGATATAATTTTAGAACTTTCATAAGTCTGTGTGGCCTCATTACTGAAGAGCACAATTAGAGTCTAGAAGTACTGAACACAATTACCTAATCTGTTTTCTCAGTGCCTGTGTCAGCGCTGGTTCCTGGGTGGGTCTCTTCCCCTCCTGCAGCCCCTCTTCCTGCAGTTCTGTGGCTCCCAACTGTGGTTCATCTGCATTCCACAGGAGGGTGTGCTGGGGACAAACTCCCTGCTCACAGCCCAATTCATACAGAAGTCACCCTGCACAATTTCTAGCAAGCAGATTTCCACGTGTATCTATTTGGTCTAAAACACAGTTTAAATTCCATGATACTTTGTTGAGACTGTCTGTATGGATGACCCTTCCACGCTGTGAGTGGGGTGTTGAAATCTTCTACTAGAGTGGTACTACAGTCAACTCCTCCCTTTAGACCTCGTATTAATATTTGTTTAATTCATTTAGATGCTTTGCTGTTGAGTGGACAGATATTTATGATTATTATACCCTCTTGATGAATTGACCCCTTTATGTAATGGCTTTGTCTCTTTTAATGAAGTTTAATTTAAATTCTATTTTGTTGATATAATTACAATTACTTCTCAATTTCTCACATGCAGATGTCAGGTTTTATCTTATGATCCTGGATGGTGAAACCATAAAATATTTTGTAGTTGTTGCTGTTGTTTTCATGCTGAGGATTGAACTGAGAGCCTTGGCATACTAGGCAAGCACTCCACCACTGAGCTACATCCCTAGGCCTATTGATTTTATTTTATTTTATTTTATGAAAAGATCTTGCTTAGTTGTTCAGGCTGACCTCCAAATTACAACTCTCTTGCCTCCTTCTCTCAAGTAAGTAGACTTATCGCCAGTTAAGAGTTTGCTTTTTTCCATAAACTGTCTGAGAAGCCTGTAAGAGATTCTCATGAATCGTTTCTACATAAGAATGGTTCATACCCTGTGGTTACCACAGACCATATCAATTATTTTCTGTTAAGGAATTTGAGGTAACACAGACATAAATGGCAACAGGGTCCATACACAAGAGAGAAGGGCAGTGAGAAGAGATAGTTAGTAGAGGCCATGAGGCAAACCAAGTGGTGAGAGGTAAGCAGGGTATGAGACATGTCAAGAATGGCAGGAGAAACAGGGCAGAGGCTATCTCCATCACCATGGATGGCTGCTGATGATGGTCCATGATGCTCTATGAGGAATGAGGCTGGAGTCCCAGTTTCTGGCAGCCTCAATTCAAAGTTAATTCAAATTCTTTCAGTTCTTCTTTTCATCCTCTTTACTATAAATGTAATTTCCATTAGGTAACAGTCCAATAGCATCAGCCCTTGAGATCTGAAACAGTTGGATGAATAGATCCAATATTATTATACACTACTAAGTTAGGCAGAAATATTCTAGGCAGTCAGACAGGGTTAGGCCCTTAAGAGAGGCAATACAAAAGATAAAAACACATTACAACTAGCCAGAGGCACATTCGTTGGAGGCCAAGCCTCAAGATAAAGATGAGATGACCAGGCCTACATGCCTCCCCAAGGGATAAGATAAGTGGTAACACCTGGTCCAATAAAGTCTAGATAGACATCAGTCACCTCAGTAGGTGACCAAGACCACTGGACTCAGTCTCTTCCTGAAAAGTTCTTTGTTCTTTCCATATACACATGCTGGTGACTTGCTTCCCCACTGGATCAATATTACCTATGCAACTATACTCATAGACTTATTGGTTGATCACAGTTTTAACCTATGTTGTACCCACCTCATGATTTTGCTCAATAAAACTTCTTCTGTAAAGTGGACTTGTTGGCAATCCACTCAGGGCCCCTCTTGTCTCTCAGGAGCTGTGTCTCTCCCCTTAATGAATATTTCCTACTCTTAACCTCTGTTGTTCCTTGGAATCCATTCTTCAATTTTAGGGAACACAGACTCAGTGTATCTGACATCTAACAAGTTGGGGGTTATAATATTTCCCCTATATCATCAATTTCTATATTAATATCACCAGCTTTGCAACCTTGGGTAAGTCAGTTAACCTCCATGAACTCTAGTTGTTTGTTTTCCATACATATAGATAGAATAATGGCCCCAGATACGTCCTGATACCCAGAACCTGAAGGCATGTAGTCTTACATGGAAAAAGGAATTTTGTGGATGTGTCTGAGGGTCCCTGAGATGGGGTTCTCTAGTATCTATGGGATCCAGTCCAATCACATGGATTGTAAGAGCAGAGAGAATGTTTCCCAGCCATGGTCCAGGGGAGGAGAAATCAGAGAGCCAATGTCACTGGCTGAGAAGATGGAAGACTGTGACTGTGAACCAAGGAATGTGGTAACTTCTAGAAGTAGGAAAAGTTAAGGAAATAGATTTTCCCCACTCCTAGAAGAGGAAAATAGCCCCTCAACACCCTAACTTTAGCCCAGCTAACTGTGTTGGACTTCCAACCTACAGAACTTTAAGGTAATAAATTTGTGTTGCTGTTTTTTTAAGCTATTAAATTTCTTGTAATTTGACACAGCAGCAATAGAAAACTGAAACATTATACTAAAATTATACTAAGTATACATGTATACATATATAAGAAGGTGTCTAAAACAATAGAAAATATATATAGGAAGGTGTCTAAAACAATATATATTCCAATGCAACATTGGTTATAACAATTTTTAATTCATGATTTTTTCCCCAGTTTCGGCAACAAGCATATGTTACTTGTGAAATACAAAATAAAGGATGTATTAAAGAACAAGTAATGGGAGACACTGCTCACCAGTAACCAGCTCAGTGGAAAGGCATAGGGTGGCCCTGCTCCCACACACACTCCAGCAGCCCTTGGGACACTTCAGCCCCAGGTAACCAGCAAGGGCTGGGAAAAACAGAAGCAGGCCCTGCACCAGAGCACCCAGTGGCCACCATTGGATACCTGTGGATATTGCTGGCCAGGAGAACTAAACAGTCACGCTCCAGAGAAATTGTAGCCAATGTGGGAAGTGTCGGGACCCCACTACCTGCTTGTTTGGAAGAACCCAGGAAAATGTCAAGACAAAGAAGCAAAAGGCAGTCCCTGGACTCCAACCCAAGCAGAGCAAGTCCAGGAGATGAAAACATGGAAGAGGTTGGGAGTTGCACGCCTGAAGTTTCTGTAGTGATGGCAACTGAAGAGACAACTCCATGAGGCTATAAAAGAAATTAGAACAGAAATACTATCTCAGGTAAAGGAAGAAATAAAAAACATAATAAAAGAATTGCTAAGCATCTCTAAAGAAGACACAGATGAAAAAATAGAGGAGCATAGGAAAATGAGGGAAACCATGAATGAACAATATAAGAGATTTAGAATGCATGAAACAGATTCAGATATCTAAGAAATTAAAAACTCCATTGAAAGCTGGCAAAATTGCTTGAAAGAAACTGAAGATAGACTTTCAGACCTTGAAGACAGGTGTGCAGCTTCTGATCGTGAAAGGAAAGACCTCTTAAAGGAACCAGGAAATAACAATTCAATGACTGCAAGATGATGTGAAGCAAAATAATTTAAGCGATAGGTATCAATGAAGAAGCAGAGGTCAACACAAATGACATTAAAATTCTATTTACAAAAGTGATAACAGAAAACTTCTCAAACATGGGGAAAGGACATGATATTCAAATAAGTGAGACATATAGAACTCCAGCTAGCCATAACCAAAATAAATCTACACCCACACATATAATAATCAAGATTCAAGAACAGAATATTAAAAGCTGTTAGAGAAAAGAAACCGATCACTTATAAAGGAAAACCCATCAGAATCACAACAAACTTTGCAACACAAACCATCAAGTCAAGAAGAGTTTGGAGTGAAATATTTCAAGTCCTGAAAGAAAACAACTTCCAACCAAGATTGATGTACCCTGCAAAACTATCTTTCAAAATTAATGGAGAAACAAGATATTTCCATGACAAAGAACAACTGAAGGAATTCATGACTGCCAAACCAAACCTACAAAGAATACTGAAGGACATTTTAGAGAGATTAAAAAAAAGTCCATGGTTCCAGGAATGACAGCAGAGTGGGACCACTGAATGGGGCAGACAATTGAATGGAGGGGAAAAGTAGACAGTCAATGGCAGGAAAATAGCATGGCAGAGATGAGCCAGTGCATATTGGCCATAACCATCAATGTACATGGCCTCAATTCACCAATAAAAAGAAACACAAGCAGAGTGGATCAGGAGACAAGATCTATCAATATGCTTTATTCAAGAAACACATTTAACTCAAAAAGAAATTCATAGACTAAAAGTCCAAGGAGAGAAAGCAATGCTCTGTGTGACAGGGAACCAGAAAAAAAAAGTATGGGTTGCTTGCCCACCAGCTGCAGAATGGATAAGAAAGATATGGCATTTCTAAACAATGGAAAGCTGTTCAGCTATAAAGAAAGATAATCTCAAGGCTCTTGTAGGTAAATTGATACAACTTGAGATCATGCTCATGGGTGAAATGGTTCAGAGTCACGTGGGTGAACATCATGTTGTCTCCCTAGTATAAAAAACTAAAGAAATTAGTGGGATCCAAAATGCACAATAGAGGTTGTGAAGGTGAAAGGGGAGGAGCTGTCTATAGGAGGAAGGCAGTGGCCATTGTTAAACTATTATCCTGTTTTGAAACCCTACATTGTTTTCATTGTTCTGTTTAGCTTGGTTTTATTTTGTTTTGTTATGTTTGGTTTTATTATATTTGATGGCATGGACAGCTATTTCAAAAATAAAAAAAAATGGATTATAGTAGCCATTATTGATTTCATATTATCTTGCTTTGAAGCCCTGTATTGCTTTACTTGTTTTCTTTTGATTGATTTTATTCTATTTCATTTTGTTTGATTTTATTATGTGTGAAGGTATAAGCAACTACTTTGAAGATAACAAGATGCATCATGGTAGCCACGATTGTATTCCTATAGTCTTGCTTTGAAGTCCTGTACTGCTTTCATTGCTTTGTTTTGATTGGTTTTATTCTGTCCTGTTTTGTTTGATCTTATTGTACCTGAGGGTATGGACAGTTATTTTGACGATAACAAGAGGTATTAGGGAAGCCATTGTTGATTTCCTTTTATCTTGTTTTGAAGTCTTGTATCATGTTCATTGTTTTGTTTTGATTAACTCTATTGTGTTTCTTTTTCAGTTTTATTCTCTTCAAAATAAACAAAAATAAATAAAGAACAAGTAATGTGTACTGAAATGAAATAGATGGCCTCCTCTACTACGCCACCCAGTCACGGCATCCTGTGAGCAACCTAGGACTGATGCATCCTAGTCCATCTCTTGCCTCCTGTTGGAAGCAACACTGGTTTTAACACCACCACAAGGGGAAACACGAGGGGTGACTTCAGGTCATGCCTGCTGCCCTTAGTTTCTTTTTCACCTCTCAAGTACATGTGTGCAGTCACCTATATATGGTACCAGTGTATTTTTACATTTTTATTAGATGTACTTTTTGTCTTTTTATTTATGGATGAATTATGCTCCCATATAATTATGAGGGCACACTACAATGTTCGGATATAGGGCTACACCATAGAATGATGGAGTCAAGCTAATTAACACGCACCACCTTGACTAAATATCACTTATTCTTCCTGCCTAACTGCAACTTCCTGCCCTTTGACCAATGTCTCCTCATTCTCTCCACTCTTCTTTCCCTGGAGACTCCCCTTCTCCTCCTGCTTCTGTAAGACCAGTTGCTTTAGAGACTGCATAGATCATGTGACTTTTGTCTTTCTGAGCCTAGGTTATTTATCTCACTTAGTATAATATCCTCCAGGCTCATCCATGTAGTTTCACATAAAAAAAAATTTCCTTCTCTTTTCAGGCTGAATAATGTCCCATTGTATATCTAACCCACAGTTTATGGAAACTTAGGGAAGTTCCATCTCTTGGCTATCATAAATAATGGTGCCATAAACAGAGGAGTGCAAAATACTGATTTCAAGTCCTAAAGATATATATATCTAAAAATGAGATTGATGAATCTATATGTACTTTTTAAAATGTTGTCTTTGATGAATAATACATTTAACTTTTTTTTTTTAGTATATTTTGTGTGGTCCTGAGGTCATCCACGTGATGCATATTTTGTAAAGGTTTTGTTAAACTCAGCATGGTGCATTACAACAGATCTCAAGATAGACCCTAAAAGTTTAAGACATTTAAGAGGATGGGTTGGAGACCTCGTGGCCCACACAAGGCTTGCCAATCTTCAAATGGCTCATCAGCCTTCACGGCCCATTTACCGTTTATCAAGTGTCAATCAGGGAGGGATATTAACTGATACAAGAATTACTCGGGCTGATGAGAAGCACAACAAATGGAGCTGTGGGGCTCATTAGAAGAGGCTTGTGAGCCACTTAAACTTAAGAACTTGCCTTTGGTGAGTTAAAAATGCAGAGTATGCTCGCAAATACCATTTCCCACTTGAGCAAGAATTTCTCAGTCCTTATCACATCCAACCATCTTCCGGACTTTGAATGACCCGAGATGTAATTTGGCATTTGGACAGGACAATGGGTACTTTGCATGACTTGGTTAGAGAGTAATGCAAAGCTGTTTCCCATTAGGTCACTTTGATCTATCCTGAGCCAAATCTCTGGGCCTGTCCCCTGCTAAACTACACCCCAGAGGAATGAAGGAAATAGAGCAGATATTTCAAGAATAGAGATAGCAGTACTTTTCATCATGCCTTTCTTTGTAAATATTTGTTGGACACTGTAGATGTGCTCTCCAGTATTCATGCCCATAGGAATGACCTAGGAAACCTAAGGGCGATCCAGTCTCCCTCAGATAAACAAGATTTGGCAGTTCTGGAGTGGGACGGGGGCTCCTCCATTTGGAAACAGCCTCACAGGTGGTTCTGATGAGGGAACTCCAAGGACTACTTTGGAAAATGTTTAGTTTGACCCCCAAAGGAATAAGTAATGGTGAGTTGCACTCAAGAGCATCAAAGTCCAGGGGAGAGAGTTCTGCTATTGTGATGTTATGTGATGTTTATAACGCCTGTAGAACTCCTGGTGACCACAAGAAGGGAGGAAAGGATAACTGTGCAGGGACTACAGCCTTGAAAGGCATCGCCAGATGTGGCCAGAAAGAAAAGGAGGAGCTGCATTCTAAACAGGAAACAGACTTTACAATATCACAATCATGAGTAGTCATGAAAGACAAGGAATCACTGAGCGGGTCAGAGAGACGAGAGGGTGAAAGGCACTGTATGACAGGACCGGGTAGGAGCGAATAGAAGACGGTGTGGATCTCCATTCTGTGAGCCACTTCAGTTTTATTCTGTAGACAACCAGGAGTTAGTGGAAGGCTTTTATCAGGCCATGATGGGATGAATTAGAAATTTGCCAATGGAAAGGTCTCATTTTGCGGGGAGAGTCGATTACCACCTCCACAGGACCTACTGTCATAGTCCTTACAGGGGGGTTGTAACAAACAGCAGGTGGCCACTAAGCAGCATAAATTTAATGCCATACTTCTTAAGGCAGGAAGTTCAAGATGGAGGTGCTGACAGATTCTTAGATGGTGCCTTCTAGCTGTGTTCTGAAAAGCTAGGAGGGGCTAAAAAGCTCCCTTAAACCTTTTTTCTCATAAAGTTACTAATCCCAGCCATGAGGATGGTGCTCTCGTGATCCCATCCACCTGTTAATATGACTGCCGTGGAGGTTAAGTTTCAGCAGGTGACCTTTGGAGGGACACAAGCATTGGGTCATTGCAACTGCTATGTCTAAATATTGGACATTAGGAGAGGCCTGTCACAGCCAGGAATCAGAGCAACCCAAGCATTAAAAGTCTAAACTAATGTATTGACCAGGGCGTGCCTGGAAGGAACTGAATGGGTCAATAGAGCTTTGAGATTTTAATAATTTTGAAACAAACAGAATTTGGTGACTGGTTAGATTTAAGAGCAGTGTGTACGGGAATGTGTACTGCTTTAGGCCTTGGAGACTAATGACATAACTGGAGGGTAAAGACACAGAGAAAACTTGACCCTGGCCTCAAGGGGATGAGTGCATCAGCAGATACAGTAGAGAGGGATTCCATGAACCCCCACAGTGAGACTTGGGTAGCAGCAAGTGGGGTTGGTGTTCTGAAATAAGGAGGAGCAGGTGGACCAAGGCTGAATTGTTTCCTCTGAAGGAAAAACAGAGGCATGAGAGGAAGGAAGTGACTAACCTTTTCAAATGCAGCAGAAAACATTGTCATGTTTAAGGTTTCATCACTGAGATTACCAAGATGACATTAGCAAGACAAGATTAGAGGACTGCTGGGAATAGGGACGGGACATCAGGATGGAAGGAATGGTGTGAGGACAGAGGATGAAGGGGTTGGTGTGGAGGTCCAGGGTGCACACTACTCTTTGAGGACACCTGGGTGTAGGAGGAAGAGGAAAGGGGCAGCTGGAACGCCGGGAATCAGTGAGGGCTTCCATGAGAATGTGGACAAACAACTTTTGATAACATGGGAGGAAAAGTTGTGCTGAAAATAGAGGAGGAGCAAGTGGGATTCCCTTTTTAAATTGCTAATTTTGTTTTGTTTTGTTTTGTTTTGTTTTGTTTTGTTTTGTTTTGTTGGTACCAGGATCGAACTCATGACCTCGTGCTTGCCAGGCAGGTACTTATGCCACTGAGCTAAATCCCCAGTCCTTAAATTGCTATTGTCATCGAGTGAAATCGTTATATAAAAACTAAAGGGAGTAAACAGTGTCTTTTTTTCTTTTCTTTTTTTTTTTTTTTTGACTTTTTGAAACAGGGTTTCACTATGCAGCTCAGGCTGGCCTTGAACTCACTTTGTCACCCAGGCTGGCCTCAAACTCACATGGATCCTCTTGCCTCAGCCTCCCGAGTGCTGAGATTACAGGTGTGTGCCGCCATGCCCGGCCGGTGCTGGGATTTTAATTACTGAGGATCAGTTAAAAAAAATCTTCAACTTGAAAATATGAATCTGTCAATACAGAATAGTGATGCTGGGCATGTTGGCACATGCCTGTAATCCCAGCACTCAGGAGGCTGAGGCAGGAGGATCAGCAAGTTCAAGGCCAGCCTGGGCTACACAGTGAGTTCGAGACCAGTCTGAAATACACAGCAAGACCCTCACTCAAAAATAAAAACAAAATAGGATAGTGGCAGGAGTCAGATGGAGGAAAAGAGCAATAAAGAAGCAGTCAGTGTGAAGAAAAAAGTAGGTATAAATTATGACAGCATGTGGTGGTCACTCCTTGTGTTCAAGGACAGCCCATATTTGTATGTAAGGAGAAGAGTGATATCTTGATTTTTTTTTTATGTGACATGCTTTTATAGGCTTGAGGGGACATCCAGAAAATTCACTTAATCCAATGGCAAGAGACCATTGGTATTTGAGCTGTGAATGACTACTCAAAGGTAAAGCAGTTGGAGGTCAATGTATACTCCTAAATACTTAGAAAATAAGTGAGCAAAAATCAAGGAAATTGGGGAGTCTGAACTTTTCAGCTGTTGGAAGCTGCAGTGCTTTCTTTTCTTGTAGTGTCATAATAAGACGTTTTCTTCAGGTTACTGTGGTGGGTGACACTTGCAGGGCATCTCATGCAGCGATGAAGCCTAACGGCCCGGTCTCGGCTTCAAGGGCAAGGGTGCACACAGGAACAACTGCAAATGGGCAGTGGTCACACGGGTTTGTGCAAAGCCCTGGAGAAGGTCTGCATCCCAAAGAGCGGGGGCTCGCTGTGGGCAAAGCGGGGTGGCGAGGGGCTCGAACGAGAGCTGATGGCCAACTGCTACATAAGCCTGACTTGAAATCTTAGTTTCTTAAAAAATAAATGTATTATAGGTAGATTTTTAAATGATAGAAAAATTAACACTGACAGATTTTCTTAATTAGTTTTGTCAAGTCAAAGTTTAGTGAGAAAAAGTGGGTGATTTTCTTAAAAAACATTAAAAATGTGTAGCTGTTTTGAAACAATGGACTTAAAACTTTTGGGAATAGACGTATGTATCAACAAGCAGGTTTTCATTTCCAGTACTTAACTTGTATACAAATGTAATTATGTTCATTGTGTATATATTATATAATGAGCACAGTAAAAATATTAATGGACACTTACTAATGCTCAAATGCAAACATTCATATCTTATTTCTTTTTGTCATGTTAAATACAGTAATTTTTTTTTTTGAGACAGGGTCTTACTGTGTCATTCAGGCTGGTCTTGAACTCACTATATAGCCCAGGTTGGCTTTGAACTTACTGACACTCTCCTGCTTCAGCCTCCCAAGTGCTGGGACTATAGGTGTGGACCACCGTATCTGGCAATGTTGGTGCTTTTAAAAAAACAACAACTTAATAAAAACAAACAAATAAAAGGTGGTGGCGGCGAGCAGGATTATGTGTCATGAAGAGATTTGTGCCAAGTGCTTGAATGAAAAGGATGCTTCCAAGACATCAAAATATTTTAAAATTTGCTATCAATTGCCTTTTTATAAGAACAGTTTTCTGGGTTTTTTGTTTTTTTTTCTCTCTTCCAAGTACTCATGTTTCTTCAAAGAGCTATCCTGTAAACTGGAAGAATGGTTTCAGCTTTGCAAATGTCATTACCACCTAAGAATACACACTTTTAACAATGGTAGCTCTGACCATCCCCATGGGTGAGGTGGCAATGCTTGCGGTTATCATTCAGAGGATGGGTGAATAAGCAGAGAATGAGGAGCAGGTTTGAAGGGACAGGGAAATTCTGCAGGGACTGTGAGGGATCCTTGATGCCTTCTCACATTAAGGGATCTCATTTCAGGCAATCGTCAGGCAAGGGCTGAGCTCACGGCTTCCAGAGAGCGAGAAAACCTTGATGTCTACTTCCTACCTGCCGGCCTAAGAAGCCCTGACAGGTAGACAGCGAGACACAAGGAAGCAGACTCGCAGAGCAGGAGGATCTCAGTTGAAGTTATGGGCAGAGAATCTGAAGGAAACAGATTGGCCTTTGCTAACTTTCTATAGTGAGTCCAGGTAGCTGTGGAGAGAAAGTAGGTTCATTTCCCAAAGCTGAAAATGATCAAGATAAACAAACACTGGCAAGGGCAAGAACAAGGGAATCAACACTGCATGTGCTACTGAAAGAGCTGGTCATGGGTTCTGGCAATGTCAGGGCTGAAGGTTCTAGAACTCTGCTGATGGACTAAGATTCTGCTGATACGAGAAGCAAAAGACCCAGGGGCTCAGTTGTAGAAGAAAGAAAAGGAGATCACAAGGGGCAAGATAATAGAAGAAGGCACATGAAGCTCATTCTTCCCTGTCTTCTTTCTTAGCCTCTTTTCTGGTACTGTCATGAAAGCCTGAGCTTGGGTAAATCATGAAAAACAAAAGTTTATTGGCTTGTAGATCTGAAACAGAGAAGCCCAAGGATGTGACTCTAGTATCTGGTGAGGAGGGGCTTTGTGGTGCATCACGTGGTGAGACAGAGTGTTCTGGCCTGGGTCTCACTATCACTAGATAGAGTCTCCAGGAAGAGATGGGGACCTCGTTCACCCTACCCACAGGGCAGGTTGTAGGACTGTTGACTTATGTCACAGAAAAGAAATTCAGGAAGCATCAGGGAAAGGCAGAGAAAGACTTATTAGGCAGAAAGTACTACACATTCAGAAAGGAAGTGAGAGAACTAAAAATGAGATGCATTATGGTCTGGGCTGGGAGTTTTCATATGTTCTTGGAGTGTTCTCAAGACACCTAGGATGTGGGTTAAGTTAGAATGCAAGCCATTTGCATGTGTGAAGATTTAGAGATATGCTGTCCACTTAATAGGGCTGTCTGCAGGAGGAAAATTACAGGTTTAATTTGCAGGTTTAAAGCACAGGCTCAATTTACAGTTTTATTGTATCTTTAAGACTCTCAGGAATTCTTGGAATGAGTTTCCTAGGAGGGAGGGCAGACATTGTGAAGGTAGATAACTCATTTATGTCCAGAGGCTTCAGTTTTGGTCAAAATATAATTATAAAACTATGATTTTCCTTGTCTCCTTTCGACCTATCCTATCGCATCTCTTCCTCATCTTATAAAAGCCACTAATACCATCCTGGGGGCCTCACCCTCATGACTTCATCAAAACCTAATCACCTCCCAAAGGCTCCACCTCCAAACACCATGATGTATGAATTCTAGATTAAGTTTCCATGCATGAATTTCCAGTGACACATAGAAACCATGACACTATTAGACTGTAACCTCTCTTGGAAAAAGAGTGGGTTCTCATTCATTTTTTTCACTTATTATAGGGAATGTTTAATAATGTTTTTAAAATCTCAAAGTGAACCAGTTAATGAGAGCTGTTATCTAGTAGGTAGTTTTCCAACTTAGCTGCTAGGTTCTTGAGAGTGGGCCTCTCTGTCTTGTGGACTGATGTATCAAGAATGCCCAGGAAAACTCAGGAGTCATTTTAAGTACACAGAGTTATAGAATGGACAAATAAACCGGATCGTTTAAAGTTCTGATTTCCTCACATAAAAATGAAAATCACAAGACCAACTCCCATTCCCAAGCAGGAATGAGGCATGCATTAAAACACCAGAGAACTTTGCTCTTAAAACTCGCCCAACCTACTAGAGCAAGTTCATTCAGTTTCTTTAGTGGGCAGCTGATTCTCCATGGCTAATACTGTCCACAACCATGGAAGGAACAAGTCAAACAAATGCAATCACAAATACACAAGTACACCTTGGCTACAGATTTCTCAGCTTTTTAAATCTGAAATTGTCCTCACTTCTGCCTCAACATGATGATTGCTCCTTAGACCAAACATCCATGACCGATTCAAGGCAGTTGTCTGGGGCTCGGCTACTGCTTAACAGGTACTTATGAACCATTCTGTGAGATTAATCAAGATTCCAGCTAAGGAAGATGGCACGAAGCTAATTAAAGCAGTCCAGAAGACTGTTTAAATGAGAAGGAAAATGTAAACTGTCTTCACTGAATAAAGTGATTAGAAATTATAGTTGTTTGTTTTTGCCATACCATCTGCGGCTTGTCAAAATCTTGACATGTAGCATAATCTGCCACTAATCAAATAGGGAAAAGAAAAGAAAACAAACTGCAAAAGAAGAAAAAATATCTAGGTTATAAGTAAAAAAACAGACACAGAAATCCTGCATCTTCCAAATGGGAAAAATAATTATTTTTCTAAAATAATTTTGATGTGTTTTCAAGTAAAAATTTTAGCTACTCATTTTGCCTAAAAAGACAAACTCTCTCCCCATTCTCAAAAATTCAGCAGTAGAAGAATCTGGCAATTAAAGTGAGAAAAGAAGCCACACAAGTGAAAAACGGAGTAAAGGATAATCAAATTGTAAGACTAAAGTTCCTTGTAAAAAACAGGCTCAACTTGAGCTTTTTCAGTGTACCTGGACCATCAAGACTTACATGGAAATTTGATGGCATTAATATTCAAGTCATATTATAAAATAGTAAACTGTATTTTCTAAACTCTGCACATTTAGATTAGATATAAAATTAAGTGCTTGATAAAGTAAATAATTCCTTGCCTGATGTAATATAATGGAAAATGCTTTCATTCAGACAAAATATGTACTTTCTGGACTTTTCTTCTATCTCCATCAATTCAGTATGAAGACGCTGCCTTATAAAATATAACTTAGAAATACAATATTTCTCCCTGGAACCTAGAAGAGCTTCTGATACATAGCATGTATTCAAGATGGGTTATAAGGGGGAGAGGAAGAGAGAAAGAATAAACCAGAGCATTGTGATGAATTTTGCCAGTTTTACTTATGGATGCAATATTTGTATGATGCATTGATATAGAAGTTCTTGTTTTGATGTATTTATAAGTTCCAACTGTGCAAGGTCTTGAGTCAAGTATATGTTTCTTTATTTGTTTAAAGTGCCATCTTTTTATGGGTGGAATATTCTTTAGCAAGACTTGTATCATTGCACATAGTAGAAAAGAGGGTCTGAATTTCAGTAAAATCTTTCAGGAAATTACAACCAAGCAGTGTAAGAGGGGGTGGCTTATAGTTCAGTGATAAGAGTGTATGCTTAGCATGCACAAGACCTAGGGTACAACCCCCCAGCTTAGTGCACGCACATTCACATACACACAAAAGTTCCAAGAATGCAGCACACAACACGAGCTGCTTGCAATGCGATGGGACTTAGGGAGCCCTTTCTTTGTCTTGGTGACAGAGCAAGCAGGAGCCGAAGCAAGGGCATAAGGCACTACTGAGTTATTTGTGCAGCATTTGTTGCTGAAACCTCTCTCTCCTCTCAGTCCACTCAGAGCCCAAGTCATTTTTGACACAGCAGCAAGGAATGAAAAATGAGGAAGAGGAGGATAAAAAGCAAAAGTTTCAGCTGATGATAATAAAAATTTGCCGCTAAAAATATAGCAAACACTTACATAGTACTTGTTTGATTCATGCCAGACACTAAATCATTTGAGTTTCACAACACTCCTGTGATTGTTCCCCTTTTACAGATGAGGAAGCTTAGGCACAGAAAGGACAAAAGTGTTTAAAAGTTAGAGCTGTAGTTCAAGTCCTGGTGGCTCCCCTCAGAACCTGTCCTCCGTGGTCTGCTACTGAAAACTACAGAAGAGAACAAAGGATTAGGGGCTGGGTGACTTTCAAATTCCCTTTCACATGCGCAGATCTAAGCTTCTGTACCACAGCGTAAATGGGAGAATCTCCATTTGGGTACTGAGCCCTGAGCATTGTTCCCACTACAGTGGACAAACTCGATGAGTACTCGGCGTATGAAAGAACGCGTCAATCTTCTAGAACGCTCAGAACCAATTGGATACTTAAAAAGGCAAAATCTCAATTCAGTTGGCTTTTAAATATCTTGTAATTTTCCTCAATGATGCCTATACCACTAAGACAAAGACATTTAAACAGAATTTCATTGTGCTATTAATTTAAGGATCTCTCAGCTTTCTGGAAAAAAACAAATGGGCCCCATAAGATGTAGATTTCTTACTTATCCCTAAACTGCAAAGTGTCTTCAGCATATCAGGTCTGACAGAGGGGAAAAAAAAAAAAAAAAAAAGAAGAGGCCCAGACAGGAAATAAACTGAGACAACATCACCTCCCAGCAACCGGAAGGAAAACCCCACATACATACACCACTCACATCCTACGTGTGCGGTTGCCCAGTACGGAAATGCTTACTGCTGCCTTTAGACGCAAGCCCGGTTGCCGCAGTGAGACGGAAGCATAACTGTGCATGAGGACTAACTGTCACGCCCTGCGTGCCCACCCAGAGAGAGGGCGTGAAGGCCGGGAGCATGACATGGCCATCCGAAGTGGTTCTGCTTTGGGTGAGTTCTCAGCCACTTGCTGTGGCCTGCGTCGGGGGCAGGGGTGGGATCACTCAGACCTCTACTTCCTGACTTGGTGTCAAACATTTGGTGATCTTCCGCGCTGTTAACACCCTTCAGCTGGAATGAGAGGGTTCTGCATACCCTGAGGCAGGCATGTGCCGCTCCAGGTCTCCTAGGAGTGGACCTGCAGGTGCTGGTTTTAATGTAACTTAAAACTCATTTGATTTCTACTTTTTCAGTCTGCTGGGCTGGCACTTCCTGGGCTGTGGGTACAAGGCTCCTCCTCTCTTCCTGCCATCCACACGGACCTTACCTGGGAGGAGCTAAGCTTTTATTTTTCTTCAATCTTTTTAGTACTTTAAAGGGTGGATGAGAATCGTTTACATCAGTATCATTTGCAGCACCTCTGGGGATGACTCAGGGGAGACAAGAAGCAGTGGCTGAGAACTGGGCCCTGTGTGTGGAGCCCAGCTCTGCAGAGACCTTGCTGTTAGCATCATCTCAAAGAGACTTGGGAAAAACAAACTGCACTGTGTTCTACCTGTCCACACTGGGTGACCCTGACAGCTCCATCCTGACTTTCCTCTATATTCATTAGTTTTACTAGTTCATTCATGCACCTCTCTTTCAAAAAAGGTTTGATGCAACTTTTTTTTTTTGACCAAAATTGTTTCAAAATGAAGAACACAGATAGTGATAAAAGGGGAAATCCAAAGCCATTCTGAAAGGGTTATGTGTCACTTGAAGCTGTGTGGAGAATGAGGGGCAGTGTTTTCCCTGTATAATGAGGAGAGTGAGAAGGTGCTCTGCTCTTTTTAATTCCTGCTTGGAGACCTCCTTCCTTTCTCTGAATTCCCAGAATTGAGTGTGAAAAGCAGTTGTTCTTGACAGAACTCGGGGATCCAGCCAAATGGTTTACCTCCTTGTTTCTGTTTCCTTGCAAGCTTGATTTTCAAGGACATTCAAGTTCTAAGAATAGGGAAAAGTGGAGCCATGGAAAAAGAAAAATATGAATTCAGTTTTTAATTAGAGCTTCACAATTTCTTGTTAATGATAATTTAACCTAGATCTCAAGAGTACTCACCCTTCTAGCAGTCACTGCTGCTCTGATCCTCAAAAGCTTATAGTCCAGGAAAAAAGAAGACATTAATATGGAGGAGGAAAAATTGCTTTGTCCCACTTTCTAGGTTCCTTGGCTATTTGGCCTATGTATTAAAGTGACATAAAACAGATTAACCAGAAAAAAGAAAGTTTTAACTGCATGGGTTTCAAAGAGGCAGCCCAATGATTGAGGCTCATGTACCATCTTGAACTGCAGAAAGGAATGAGGTTGGCCCCTGTAGGCTGTGGTGAAGGTAAATAATGGAAAGATGAAGGGGAAAAGCCTGCTTGTGACCAGATGGGAAGAGGAGGCCCATGGATGTTTGTTAAGAGGTTTTAACTGGGTGTCTTCTGTTGATCACAGTCTATTAATTTAGCCATCCTTCTCCTCTTGCAGAGAGGGACACAGCCTTACACATGGAGATTTCCTTCCCAGATGCAAATTTCTCTTACAAACAAAGCAACCTTTGGAGCTGTGTCTGTAGTTTGTCAAAATAATCAACTCAAAATGACAAATATGCAATAGAGGAATATTTTATGATAGCATATTCTTCCCATATTCATATTTTGGGGTATTATGTCCTGAATTCCATTGATAATTACACAAATGTGTTGAAGGCCAGAGTCACAGAGGTTCCCTAGGAAGATGGAGATGAGAACTGAAACAGGTGGAGGGGTTCGCCAGGCAATGGTCTGCCTGGTATTCCAGGCAGAGCATCCAGACCAAACCCTGATGTGGGAAATCATCTGACAAAATCATGCCAGTATGACCAAAAGGAAGATAGGAGTGACTTGAGATGAGCCTAGAAACAGGAAATGTGCAGCTGGAATTACACATGCTGCCATATATTCTCCTAGCAGAGAACCTAGTGTGCTATTACCCGATCTGCCTTTTTTACAAATCCCCTTTATTATGACATGAAGAATTGATCAGGGGGAACCAAGTATAGACAGAGAAGTGTATCTTAGACAGCTAAACAAGTGTATCTACAGGAATACAGAGGAGATGGTGGCACTGGGGACAGAAGCGAACAAATTAAAGGGTCAAATAGAAGGCAAGTCAAGAGGACTTGGGGTGGACAGGAAAGGAAAGTGAGGGGTGGTCAAAGATGATCCCCATTTTCCTGACTGGGGTGACCACATGGAGGGTGGTGTTGTCTGCATATCACAGATGAGTCCAATTCTGGAATTAATGGTTCAGAGAGTCTGACAGATGTCAGTCAGGCAGTAGACAGATTGAAATATAGTTCAGAGAAAAGGTCTGGGAATCCTTGGCACAGTGATGGTAATTAAAGCCATAGGGATATGTGAGAGGCTTTGAGACAGAGTGGGAATCAATGGGAAAAGAAGCAGAGGACAATGAACTCGAAGAAGGTTTCTCAAAAAGTTAAACGTACAATTACCACGTGACCCAGCAATTCCAGTCTTAGCAGCACAGTCAGTCCTCTATATCCATGGTTTCATGCCTGCTGATTCAACCAACAATGGATCAATACACAGGGGCTGGGCATTGCATCAATACTGAACATGTACAAACCTTTTCTTCTCATTGTTTGCTAAACAATGAGTATAACACAGTTTAACAACCATTCATATAGCCTGTGCATTGTACTATGTACTATAAGAAATCTAGAAATGATTTCAGGAATATGGGAGAATGTCTGAATGCTCTTTACAAATACCACACTATTTTGTATAAGGGACTTGATCATCCATTGATTTGACTCCTAGAATAAGTCCTCCATGAATATTAAGGAGCCACTGTGTATCCAAAGGAATTGAAAGCAAGTCCTATATTATTTCCATTATTTTGTTGGGTTGGGTTTTATTCTCTTTTGTTTTGTTTGATTAGGTTAAATCCAATGGCAGGAACAGCTATTTCAAAGATAACAAGATATATTATGGTAGTAATTTTGGATTTACTGTTGGCTTGTTTTGAAGTCCTTTATTGTGTCCATGGTTTTGTTTTTATTGTTTCTATTCTATATATTAGTTGACATGACAGGACTGCTAAAGGATGCATGAATTCAGAGATTCAGAGGAAGGGAGGAAGGGAAAAGAGTGATAAAGAGTCTATTTTCTAAAAGAAATCCTATCATGGTTTGACAAAGAGAAATAAGACAGGCAAATATGCAGAACTGGGGAAAGGATAAAAGAATAAATGATCAGGAATTACAAAGTAGGAGAGGATAAGGATTTGGCCTGCATGTTTGTTGTATTC
>RJWT010003856.1:0-35164 GCA_004365215.1 Cuniculus paca
AAAAGATGTTAATGTATGAGATGTGTTTTCTAAACTAAAACCTCAGGATTCAGGTGTAATTGCAGTGTTGGCACTTTGTGATAACTCAGTTTTGGGTTGCAGTTTGGGCACTTTGCCATCACTGGTCTAATGTCATCATACTTAAAAGCACAGATCTGAAAAACAAAGTGCCAAAAACAAAAACAAACACCAAAACCAAGATGAGGGGCCAGGGATTTAGCTCAGCGGCATAAATGCCTGCCTGGCAAGTGTAACATCATGAGTTCGATCGCCGGTACCCAAAACAAAAACCAAAATGAAAAGCACAGATCTGATCATACCACCAGTATACTTCAAAATAAAAAACCTACTTCTCACTTCTTGTACCAAAGACAGCCCAAACTTTTGTGTTTGCTGTGTAGAGCCCTCCATGAAATAAAATGAATTTAGAGCTCTACAGCTGTATTTCCCAATGATCTAGGCAAAGTTTACAAGTCATTGTCATACACACTTGCTTCGTGCTTTCTTACCTCCATATTTTGCTCCACCTGTTTCTTCTATTTGAAATGTCTTCTTTCTTATTATAGGTATACTTTAACTATAAATACTGCCCCCTTAGAGTATACAATATACTTGTTCATACCTATCATATATTACTCGGTAGATAGCAGCACTCAAAAATAATCACTGATCCATTTTAAAGCTTACCTTCGAAATGAGTTGTTTGAATTCTGTAACTGTTTGATTTAAGTAAGCACGAACGGTAATAGGAGCAGCTACAGTTTCTCCCTTTAGATCAACAACATGAACTTTCACCATCACTTCTGTCACATTTGAAGATATAAAAACATAATTGGAGGTTATCTTTTAAGAGTATTTCACATGAACACTGTATTCTTAAAGTGCTTCCAAGCAGAAGGCAAAGATAATCTTTTCTAATTATCAACACAGCCAGTGTACATTATATACAACACATGTTAAGAACTTTACGACTGATCACAGTATAAGCAATATTACATACATAAATGGAAATGAGGCTAATAAGTTCTCCTAGATTGTTTTTAAAATGTTAAATAGTAATCTTCATTATAAAGTATCATTTTGGATTCATGTAGTACATATTACCTACAAAAGTCAAAGTGTGATTTTTAAAAATATATGCTTTATTTCCTTCTAAAATATAACATCAATGCCAATTTTACCAAATGCATTAAAAATATAAATCCAAAGTCTCAAATAAAGACCGAAACCACAACATTAAGTATACAACTAGAGACTGCAAAACAAATACTAATGGTGATATACAGCACCCCCATTGCTTTTGAACAGCCTTAATTAAACCATTCATGACTTCATTGATAATCAAAGATTTCGTCTCCTCAAAATAATATTCTCTACATCTTATGGAAAATTCTGCATAAAAAGTGGTCTGGGGTATGTGTTTGTTTTGTTACTTAAATCTTTTATATTACAATGTAATCATGTTTTTTCTTCTGTTTTTAGGAGACGTTTGTAACTAAATTTTTACTCTCCTGAAAAATAAATGATTTTCAAGCACTGGATCTAATAAACATTCTGTTTTAACCTGTATATGTCCATCCTCTGTTTTCTCTTCTATGTTGATGATGTAAATGACAAAATATTCTGAGATACTGAAGATGATGAACAATGGACAGGATAAGTCTTCCAATCTATAGTTGCATTTAGAGTTCTTTTAGAAAAAAAATTGGCTTTAACACTTACATATGTTACCTTTTAAACATATATATTTTTTTCTACCTAGCTCAAAAGTCCATCAAAGGGACTCTATGAAAAAGAGGAATCTAACTGAAGCAGGCACCACCTAGTTTTCACAGACTTTTCTACTCCCTGGAAGGATGCACGCACCCTGAAAGAGTATTACACTTAATGTATTTTGGAAATAGCAGCCTTCATAAAATAAGGAGGTATATGGGATCTATAAAGGACCTGAATTTGAGAGGGTACGATAAGGTTCAGCTTTCAGAAATAAAAAGTACATAGATCATAAGACTGAATTCTGATTTATCATTGACACAAAGGAGCTGGGATCAAGATATGACAGTAAGAATTTTTTTTTTTCTTTGAGATAGGCTTTCTCTATGTTGCCCAAGATGGTGTCAAACTTGTGGAGATCCCAGTACTAGGATTACAGAGATGTGCCACCATGCCTGGTCACAGCAGTAAGAATTTTGTAAAATTGGATAAATATTTGAATTTTTCTTGTATTTTTTTATGGTTTGCACATAGTGATTACTAGAAAACTCCACATGAGAAAGACCATGTCAGTTGCCTTTAGTTACTCTGGAGAAACTAGGGGCATGGTACTTCATTGTCCAAGTCAGTCTCAGTGGGGAAAAAACTTCCAATGTACTGAGTCAATGTGACAGATAATAAAGAGTGAAAAAAGCCCCTAGGACCTGTAGCAGTAGAAAGGATAGGGAAATATTAAGATGTTGGCAGTGACGGGGTTGAATCTGTTTCTGAGATTTTATGGAAATACACATTTTTTTTGGTTCAAGATGGTAGGAGGAGGGAAGAGACTGATTCATTGATTTACAGCATATAGGATCATTCAGTACCAACAATTCAGTACTACATACTAGAGAAGAAAAATCTCACTGAAGATTATAAGCCAGAAGTTTTGTCCTTGCACTTTTCATTTAAGAAGTTCTGTATGTGTTTCTTTGCTAGTAATCTGTAACTTAATTCCAAGCTTGTTGCTGAGTACTTCCCAACCTATCAAAATTATTCTGCAGTTTAAGAACATATAAAATATTTATAATATGTTCATTTCAAAAATTTTGTCATGAACACAGTATTTTGTACAACTCAACACAGTACAACATCGCCTACCTCCTGGTTTATAAGACTGGAAAACCTGATCAGGTTTTCTTGTCTCCAACAGCAGATCAAACATGTATGTTGATTTGACTCCACCTAGGAGAAGTCCCATTGGTGTATCTTCTTCCCCTTCATATGATCGTTCTAGGTAATCATGAAACTCATCATACTTAACTAGGCGACAGCAATCTAGAGGTATTACCTCTTCTAAATCCATCATCTAAAAGAAAAACAACCCCAACAGCAAAAGAAAAAAATATATATATAGTGTTTTAGTCTGGTGCATAATGTCCCTACCAATAGGTCCTAACAAACAATAAAACCTATGTATTCATGATTTATACCAAAGACATAAAAGTTAAAGAGATAACTTACATGTTATTTTTAAATGATCATGTCTCATGATTTTCAAATCATACAAATGAAGCACTAAACATATTTTATAGCACTAAAAATATTTAGACATTTTTACTTTTAAAAAGATATTCTAAACTTTAGATGGACTCAAAATTAACACATTAACAATTAACTATTGCTCTATAATTACTAAGCTAGAAATGTAAGGGGAAAACAATCAACCACACAGAACATGTATCTTGTTTTTTAATATAATTTGGAACAGAATTGGTAACTCATGTATATAGTAACACCACACTAGTTAGAGGAGTATCATATATCTCTTATACCCACTACAAAAACTATAATAGATTCTATGCCTGCCAAAGGCAGCCTTGTCTGTCTATGAACATGTGTTTTCTCTGGTATTTATAATGCCTCACAGAGAAGGCACTAGATAAATATTTGGTAAATGAATAAGATGAACAAGTAAATATTCTGTTTCTGACTTTAGTTCTGGTATATAGAAAACCTAAGTGGCTTTCACAGTGAAGAAATTCTTAAAAACTGAGAATGTCCTTAAGGGAAGTAAGACAGAGATAAATTTAATAGGCTATCAAGTTTATTACAAGTGCTTATATTACTATTAAATATAATAAAAACTCAGGAAATAATGACACTGTTAAATGAACTATATCAATAATCCAATTAAACATACCTTATAAGCCATTTCTACTGCTTCCTTTAATGTCTTATCCTTATGAACTTCCAATTTATTTTCCATCATTACTTGTTTCACAGGATGCAAACAGAATAATTTTATCTGGCAAATGTAAAATATCATTACCAACTCAGCAGGTCAAAAGTCAAAGCTCAATTCTTTTGTATGTGGCTTTTTTCCTAATAGTCTAAATACTATAATTTAAAGAAAAATACAACTGGGATCATTCTTTGTCTATATTACACATTTAATGATAGTGCCTCTTTGTAAGCATATATCATAATTTATGTAGTCATTTGCCTCTTGATATGCATTTAAGTTTTTTGTAATTTTTCCCTAGTTTAGAAAACACTGTGATGAATATGTCTGTGATCAAGATTTTTGCAGTATCCGTGATGATTTCATTAGGTAATAGTTGTGTAAGAGAAGTTATATAAAAGAATGTGACTTTGCTTAAGGTTTTTGATTACTCAATTTCTGTCCAGAAAGGTTTTAATAATTTATTCTTTATTTGCTTGCACATTCTAGGCAATCACCCTGACCACAAAGCTACAGTCCCCACCCTCTTTTATTTTGAGACAAGGTCTTGCTAAGTTGCCTAGCCTGGTCTCTAACTTTGGATTCTCCTGCATTAGCCTCCAAAGTTTCTGGGATTGCAGGTGTCCACCAACATGCCTGGCTGATGTTTTCTTCTTTAAGAGGGTAAGAGAATGTTCTCACTGCAGCCTCACCATCATTGAACATCGCTGCTCTATGTTTCTAGGTGCTTATATATCAAATCAAATCAAAATTTATCTTTGAAGTCTACTCTGTTATGCTAATTAATGGTCCTGATAGTGTAACTGTCCACAGAATCAACTAAATAGTTATGAAAATTGTAGTTAGCTTAAATGGCAAACTTACAGGGCACTTTTCAATTAAAAATATAATTATGCACTCTAACCTTGCATGTATTACGCTCAATTTCTCGTTGCCTCTTTTCTTGTTCTTCCAATTCTCTCTCTCTCTGCACCAAGTTTTTAATATGTTCAGGGTATTCATCCACTTCTAGAAATTCTATAAATGATGAAAACAGGATAAGCCAGTGTCACTGAAATTGGGCTTCCTTTGTTCCTTCTGCCCTACTACACGCCTGCGGTGCAGCCCGGTACTAGAGCGTTCATGGATATATAGTTCGGTTCCCTTCTTCTCTCAACTTGGAACATGGCCTTCGAGGCAAAGGTGGGAAGATAGTAATAACGCTACACTCAGGTCTCACATTTTTAAAAGCCACATGTTGATCCAAAATGAATCCTGACTCCAGAACTCAAATATATAGACTAAGATTTCAGAATGAAAAAGACCCTTCATAGGTTGAAAATAAAATCATTTCTGATTTTAAATTTTGCCACCACCATTGAACGGTATGCATCACTTTGGGCAAATTTACTTCTCCATACCTAGGCTTTTAGCTTCCCAATGAGCACCGACTACATAAAGTTATTGCCTGGGATATAAAATAAGGTAATAAATTCAACTGCTACAGTTACTATTACAAATTCTACTTATTTGTTAGTATTCTCTAATAGAATTATCTTTTAGCCGCCCTCCAACCAAAAAAGGCCAAGTTGCAAAACTGGTAACTTCAGCTATTATATTTCTTTATGCTGTCAAGATTCACTTAAATACAAAAAAGTGTTTATCATTTCTGATGTTACTTTTAAACAATCAGTTAAAGGAAAATAGTTTGTAAGACCATACCATTAAGTGAAGTAACTCAGACACACAAGCTTAAATATCACACGGTTTCTCTTCTATGAAAGACTCAATATATATAGAGGTACAAAATGAAAGATAGGTAATAGGAAAAGACAAAAAAAGAAAAAAGGCTTTGTAATCCAATACAGACAATGAATCTAAAAGCGTATCTTTATTTAGTACACTTGTCTTACATGTTTTTATGTTCTTTGGCCTACTGGTTTGGTTTTCAATCTGTATACCTGATAATTAACTTTGTAAGGTCTTATAAGATAAACAAATGAAAGTGTTGCTGGAAAAGTAAAAGTGGGGTAGAAGGAAGGAGAAAAAGAAGGAAACTGAAACGTGTTAAGTACATGCACCAGTTGCCTACAGTGAATGTAAACATATACTCATAAAAGTAAAAAAAATTACCAATACCTACAAATGAATTATTTTAAGAAAAGTTTTCTTACATGTAAACAAAAATACACATAACAATATGAGGCCATGGCACTGTTTAATAATTTCAATTACTAGTTAACATTAAACAAGGACAAAGATAGCAACAGGAGCATTTCTTTGAGGGCAGTAATAGTTCACTGTATTTTTTTTTTCCCAGTATCGGGAATTGAACTAAGGACTGTGCACTTGCCAGGCAGGCTAAACCCCTGGCCCCAGTTTACTGTTTCAAGAAATGAACTTGAATTTAAAAAATATTCCCTATCATATCACAGAGCGCCCTCTGGTGCTTCACCACAAAACTAGAGTTAGGGAAATAGATAAAGACTGAAAGAACATGCACTATTGGAAGGCTGGGCCTCACAGAACACATAAATTACAATCCTGGCTCTGTCTTCAGGTAGCTATGACCTGCAATATGTTGATATACAGTTTCTTTATGATACAGTAAGAATGATCACTTCTGTCCTTAAGTCTCTGTTCGAAATGAATTGTTATAATTTTCACCTTTTTTTTTTAGTAAGTCTACAGTAAATTATTAGGCTATGTGACAGATTCTAGAATGATAGCTTTGTGGAAAAGATGAACAGGTTGTAAGCCTTGTAGCAACTGAATCCACAATGAGAGCTCACAAAAATATGAACAAAACACACTGCTTAAAACAGATTTACTAGTTGGGCATGGTGGCACACGCCTGTAATCCCAGCACTCGGGAGGCTGAGGCAGGAGGATCACTGCAGGTTTGAGACCAGCCTGGGCTACAAACTGAGCTCAAGGCCAGCTTGAATGGCATAGTGAGACCCTGTCTCAAAAAGTTAAGGGCTGGGGATTTAGCTCAGTGGTGTAAGTGCCTGCCTAGCAAGCGTGAGGTTGTGAGTTTGATCCCTGGTGCCGCAAAAAGAAAAAAAAAACAACAACAAAAAAAACCCAGATTTACTAATAGTATGGTAGTTTCTAAACAAAACAAAAAATATTCTGTGTGTATACAGATACACTCCTGTTTATATTACTATATGAATCAGTCAGAATTAGCAAAACAAAATTGCTGTTTTTTGAAGCAATAATTATCCCCCTCTGAAAAAATGAAAAAGAAAAGAAAAAGAAAAAGGATAAGCAAACATGCATTTTATGCTCAGGATTATTTCTGGAATTCTTAACAAAATTGTAAAACATAATAAAGGATGTGTACTTTAGTCGTAAAAATGTCCCTGCTTCTTAATCAGGTAAACAGGTATACTTTATTCCTTAAAAATATTTCTTGAGTATTTCAGGTCTTCTGGAGTCCTCATTTAGAGTATTTAGACACTAATATAACTAAAAAGTTTGAAATTGAAAAAGTAATAGCTAAATTGGAGATAGCATACACTAAATACTTAAAATGTTATCTCATTTTTTAAAACAACTCTATAAAACATTATTATTATTCCTATATTATAGATGTGGAAAGAAAAGTTAAATAGTAACTTGTTCTAGGACACATAATTATGACAGCTGCACAGGTCTGTTATCACTGCAGAAAATTTCACATAGTATCATTTTACTGCAAATAAATATATGCAATTTATCTAAGGAAGACTTTCTACTTATCTTGTGTATTAAAAAAAAATTGACACTATTTTTCCAAGTATTTTTAACCACTGTTATTTTATAGCAGTCTTTATAATGAATTCTTCCATGCATTCAAAAATCCAAATTGGGTCTATCATTTAGAAGTAGTTATCTGGGTTTGCAAAATTTCCTAACAAAATCAATTTACACTACAAATTGAAATCAATGAACTGTAAGTTAACATACTTGCATTTCTTGTTGGATCCTTCAGCCTATATATCAGCATATATGCATTTGTTGAGCTAGTAGAAATATAAAAAGATTAATAGGGACAAAAACTAGATTTCATTTCTAAGCATCAAATACGTAGTTAAAACTGTAAGGCTTATTCCTTCAAACAATCAGAAAGTCATGCCACTGTTCAGACACACACTGAAATTTAAACACTCCAAACAGAAATGAAAATCTGTTTTTCATGACACATTTAGGAAGCAATTCCTTATATCCTCTTGGTAATGTAATAGTTTTCAACAAAACTGTGTACCACAGTTACAATAATAGTTAATGTCAGGAGTCAGCAAACTGTTTTCTGAAAGGGGGCAGACAAAAAAAAAATCTTAAGCTTTGCAGGCCAGATGGTCTGTGTTGCAATTATTCACTTATGTTGTTGAAAGCATTAACACAAACTATATAACTGACTCCGTCAGTGTTCCAATAAAACTTTATTTTACTGAAATCTGCAGATGGGCTGGATTTGGCCTCTGGGGCAGTGTGATGACTGTTAAATCTTTGGTGATAAAAAACAGAGTAGTTACAATTTATTCTAACTTGTAAACACTAAAAGTTAGGAAATTACTTACCTTGCAAAAGCGCTGGAATAATACCCTCTGCTTCCTGATGATCCACCATGTGTTTTCTTAATGTCTTCTTGCGTTATCTAAAAAGTTGGTATTTTTTTTTTGTAAAATCTGTGACACTATTAATTAACATCAGCATGTAATCTAATCTGTTAACCTTGGAGTTAAATGCTACATAAGATCTTCAAGACAGCTCAGATACCAGTTCACACAATTTAATCACAGCCAGTCGCTGCTTCCCAGCCAGTCAGTCCTAATGTTCCTGAACCACATGAAGCATGAGTTGAGTTAGAAACACTCCTAGTGTCCTTCAAAGGAATCATTTAAAAAGACACCTCCTTACCCTGCTGACATGCTGATCATTGAAGCTGTACCACTGCTCGTCACTGAAAGACTTTATGCAAGCGTAATAATGACCACCAGCCGCACTTCCCGAATGAACCATAACAGAGAAGAGCTCATAGATCAAGGAATTCTAAGGGAAAGAATAAATAAATACAAGTAATTCAGGAGAGGAAATCTACAAAACCCTTATTTAAAAAAAAAAACAACAACAACTCTTCTTTGCCTATTTCCTATCCTTTATTAACGCATAACGAAGTAACATGATAGTTGTCTTATATATTAGATGTCACTTTTTCCCTAAGATAAAGTTAAAATGACAAGTCACCAAAAACAAACAAAATCAAGTTTCATCTAGTCTATTCTTTTATATTTTAATTATGGCATACCCTTTTTTGGAAATATACATTTCTATAAACTTATTTAAGTAACATAAAATTTTAGAAGCAGGGAACAAAAACAGGCTGCTCGAATGTACATGACCAAGATCAAGAAATCTCACATTTAAAAATATCAAATATCAAATATACAAAAATTGTATGTTTCGTATACAAAAATGCCAGGCAATACAATTACTCAGAACATCTTCTAATGTATTTATGCAATATCTGTGATACAGTAATCTGTCAATTTAGTATCTCAATTATATTAAGAATGAATATTGAATGATAATATATCTACAATAAATTAAAACTGTGTCTTACCAATACTTCACTGCTTGGAACTAAAGACTATTTTAAACAAACCAAATATTTCTGGAAAAATAGGAATGAAGAGATTTGTTTTAAGAAAAGAGACGATTTACAAGTGCCATGTTTTTATATTTAGTTTGAAAGTCTAGGTACTTCACAGCTCCTAGGAGAGACTGAGATCCTAGAGACCTTGCGGATCAGGAATTCGGTCACAGAGGGGAGGCAGAGGAAAATATTAAAGAGATAGTAAGAAAGTTAAAAAGGAGTTGACCTAAAAAGTTTCTCTAGTTGGTAACAAGTAAGTTGCATTTTAGTCATTTTTCTCCAAGAACAGAGTTCCTCTTCTTTACCCCCCACGGCCCGTGCTGGAGATCAAACCCAGAAGCGCACACACATGGAGGTCCTCTCCCCTAAGCAGCATCCCCTCCGCCTGTCCCCACCTTCCTCTAAGACCAGCCAGCCCTCTGGGCTTTAGCTTTTGCTTAAAAAGCATTTGAGCTTTCAAGTCTCGAGGTATTTTAGTTCATCCTAAATAACTTTAAATTGAAAATTATAATTAAATGGAGAAATTTCTAGTACAAATTCGGAAAACTTCCTTATGTTGTTCACTTTATTCCTAAAACTAAAATTAAGTAGTGATAGGAGGTTTTAGAATTCACCAGCAATTCTTTTTTTTTTTTTTTTTTTTTTTTTTGGTACCAGGGATCAAACTCACGACCTCACACTTACGAAGCAAGCCCCTGAACCGCTGAACTAAATTCCCAGCCCCTCACCTGCAATTCTTTAAAGCACTGAAGAGCTTATGAAGCATGGAACTTTGCAATGTTAAAATGTTTTGAATGTAATAAATAAATACAGTTTCATCATAATTAGCAAAGCCAGAAAAAGAGTATTTCCCTGGAAAATTCTCAAGGTAGCAACTTCTAGATAACAACAGCAGTAGATCACAGGACTGAATCACCTTCTAAATTACTACTGTGCATGTCGTACTATCAAAAAAGATAATATTCCATACGAAAGAATAAGGGCTATCAGATGCAACAATTTTAGTTTCAAATAATAAAGTAACTGTTAAGAGATAGAAAGAAATGTAGCAGTGACTTCATCGAAATCTATAAGAATAACTTATTAATTAAAATTAAATAAAAAACACTCTACCCAGGTAGAGTCACAAGCTTGTAATCCTAGTTACTTAGGAGGCTGAGGCAGGTGGATTCCAAGTTCAAGATCAGTCCTAGTAAGATCCAGTCTCAAAATGAAAGAAAAAATCGCTGGGCATATAACTCAGTTGTAGAGCAGCCCTGGGCTCAACCCCTGGTACTGCAAACAAGCAAAATTCCACTATTCGGTACTCTTATCATTTTCTTCTATTTTAATATGCCTAAGAAAGTAATACAGTACTCTTAAATGAAAAAGATATAAATCTTCAAACACATTAGTAGCAAACAGAATTACAAATTTCTAAATCTGAGTAGAACAGAAAGGATGCAGCTCAAATTTGTCCAAAAGGTAGCAACTGTTGAACACATAAATGATTTGCCCAAAGTGATACAGTTAATTACAAGTCAGAATTAAAATCGATTATTTTACCCTGACTTGCAGAATAAAAATAAAAATGCCAGGCTTTGTGGACCATGTAGTCCCTGTCACAACTACTCAACTCTGTCACAGCACTAAAACAGCCACAGACAACAGGAAAACAAAAGAGAGTGGTGTGTTCCACCAACAATAGACCTGGAAGATTAGAACACCAAACAAGGTGAATAGTAAGTACCCTTCCCTCTCAAAAAACAAAACAAAACAAAGACAACAACAACAACAACAACAAAAAGCCCCAAAACAAATAATCTACATTTAAGCATATCTTATTCAAGTTGCACAAAAACAGAAAAATATTCAAGAGCTCCAAAAGAAGTAACACCATTTCTATGGAAGAAATAAGTGTTCATTATTGAAATATGGTGCAATATTTAAAATGTTGAAAAAAAATTACAGGGGAGCTAGAATTCTACATTCAGTGAAATAATTCTTCAAAAGTGATGGAAAGAAATCAGTTTTAAGAGGAAAACTAGAAAGCTCACAAATATGGAAAAAAAACCAACATACTCAAGCAAATAATGGGTCAAAGAAATCACAAGAGTAGTTAGAAACTATCTTGACACAAATGGAAACAAAAACACCACTTATGAAAATGTACCGTATATGAGAATTAAAAGAAGTTTATAGTAGTACTATAGCTAAACTAAAGCTACAGTAAAAAAGAGAAAGAATTTCAAATAAAAAACCTAATTTTGTACTTCAGAGAACTAGAAAAATAAACCAAACTCAAAGTTAGCAAAAGAAAGGAACTAATAAATACTAGAGCAGGAGGAAATTAAATAGGGGATAGAGAAACAATATAAAAATCAATAAAACTAAGAGCTGGTGGTTTGAAATAATCCACAAAATGAGCAACCCCTTACCAAGACTAAGAAAAGGGGTGGGGGAGGGCTGAAGTAAAACTCAGAAATGAAAACAGAGACACTGGTACTGAGACTGTGTAAATAAAGAAAATTTAAGTGATTATCATGAACAATTGTAACTAAAAAGTGGATAGCTCAGAAGAGATGAATAAATTTCTCAAACATACAATATATTCAGACAGATTCCTGAAGAAATAAGAAAAAAAATCTGAATGGTCTATAACTAGTAAGGAGACAATTAATAATCAAAAAGCTCTCAATACAGAAAACCTCAGGACTGAATTCTGTCAAATATTTAAAGAATTAACACTAATTCCTCTCCAAACCTCTGAAAAACTGAGGAGAAAATATTACCAAACTGACTTTCTAAGGCCATTTACTTTGATACCAAAATTAGAGACACTACAAGAAAACTAACTATAGACCAGTATCATTGGACAAATACTGGTGCAAAAAACCTTAACAAAGTAACACCAAACTGAATTGAACAATACAGTAAGAAGATTACACATTACAACCACGTGGAATTTATTTCTGGAGTGTAAGGATGATTTAAAAATTAGTCAGTGTGATATACCACATTAACAGAATTAAGGACAAAACCCACAAGATTGTCTCAATTGATACCAAAATAGCATCTGACAAAGTGCAAAATTCTTTCACAATAAAAACTTAATGAACCGGGGAAAGGAAATTACCTCAACATATGAAAAGTCAACAACTAACATCATATACAATGGTTAAAAAAAAATCTGAAAGCTTTTTAAGATCAAAAGTAAGGCAAGGTTGTCCACTCTTAACCACTTCTGTTTTATAGCCAGAGCAGTCAGGCAAGAAGAAATTAAAGGCACCCAAGTTGGGACAGAGCAAGTGGTATTATTCCCATTCACAGATGACAAGAACGTCTATGTAGAAAATCCCAAAGATTAAGAAAACAAAAAACAACAATCCACTGTTAGAAATAATAAATGAATTTGGCACCAGGATCAGATGATTTCACCTGTAAATTCTATTAAACATTATTTTATTCCTTTTTTTATTAGTACATACTTGCAATACATAATGATTACATTCCTCATGGGGAATTGGTACAAGTACATAACACATCTTAGTTCTTTTTATTTCCTCTTCCCTTCCCCTCCCTCAAAACATTTAGTGTAGAAAGTTTCAATTACCCAAAAATACAGGCAGAAGGAACACTCTCACTATAGTTTATATTTGGATGCCCCACCAAAGCCTCATTTGCACTCATAGGCGGGGCTTGTGAAAGGTGATTAGACTATGGGACATCATCGCTGGCTTGCTGTTAAAGGTGGAGTCTGGCTAGAAGAGGTGGGTCACTGCCTATGTGACCTGGAAAGGTGTATCCCCCTTCCTGGCTCCTCCCTTAGCTCTCTCTGCTTCCTGTCCTCCATGACATGAGCAGCTTTTCTCTGCCTAGGCCCTTCCACCATGCTGCCTACCATGCAAGGACTGAAACTTTTGAAATGTGAGACAAAACAAATCTCTCCTCATTTAAGTAGCGAGTTCCAGGTATTGTGTCTCAGTGACAAGAAAGTAAGACAACTGGCTAACTCATCGTAAGAGTCCAGCATTACTCAAACCAAATAAGATACAAGAATGAAAAACTACAGACCAATACTTCTCAAGTGCAATGATCCAAAGATATTGTGCAAAATAATAACCAATCAAATTCAACCCCGCAATGAAGCAAAATAAGCAGAATACATTAATGTGAAAGAAATGGTTTGCTAAAACCTTAAAGTTACTGACACAGGAATACAGTAAATCCCACTCCAGGGATTATCCATTTCTATAGTTTTCAAATTACAGTCTATGAAACAATTTCAGTATTCAAAGGTGCCTAAAAATTTTATGAGAGCAAAGACTGAAGGCTTTGGCTTTCCTCTATCTCAAAAAGATCAGCTGTGTTACTGCTTCAAAAGCGCTCCTTGGGCAGAAATTTAAAAATCAAGACCCATTATTTTCGTTTTTATATATAAGAAAACTCAGATGGGATATAAGACTTGCTGTGATGTTAAAGGCAGAGTTTGTACCAGACTCTTGGTTTTCTGACTGCGAGGCACCCTTTGTATAAAACCACACAGTCTATACCATAGTTACAGTTCGGTCCTCCAGAAATTAATGTAAATAATTTTTTCTAAAGTTTAATTACCATCATACATATGCATGTAACCTATAAATAAGAAGTATCTTTAGGAAGTCTTAATTTTCAAAGATGAAGCTTCTTGTTAATAGATAATTATCAGTCACAACAGTTACAGGATTATATAGAAGCTCAGAGATTATTTTCTCTTTCGATTAAAAAAAAAAAAAAGCCAGGCCTGGTGACAAGTTTGAGCCCAATCTGGACAATTTAGTGACCCAGCAAGACCCTCAATCGAAATAAAAAATAAAACAAAAGACCAGGGAGTGGCAGAGTATGAAGGTCTGAGGATGGATCCATAGTACTTCTGCCCCTGACCAAAAAAACAAGAACCAACCAACAAACAAAAAAACCAAACACACACACACACACACACACACACACACACACACAAACACAACACAGCAATTGGGAGTGTTGCTTAGCAGCAGAGTGCTTACCAAGCATGTGTGAAGCCCTGGGTTCAATCTCCAGCACTGAAAGCAAAAACAAAAACCACAAAGTATAAAAGGTACCTTTTCAAGCCCAGGTTTTGAAATCTTTTCGGTTCCACTGTTGTTCTCAAGGCAGATTCCTTCATCGACACCATCGTCATTGGAGAAGTCATTGCTCATCTGGTCACTGTGACAGCTACCTTCATTTTCTGCTCCACTGTCAGTGCAACTTTCAGTCTGAGGAGATTTCTTTATAAAACACAATTATCTTAAATCATAAGTCAAACAGGAAAAATATATTCACCAAAACATTTTACCTATATATGCTAACATTTTCACATAATTTAACATATTCTTATTAATAAAATTATCTTACGTAAATTTATTTTCTCATAGAATCAGATCTGAAGTAAAATTAAACAAGCACCAAAGTATTTTAAAAGCATTTTCATTATGTCTTTAAAATTCGAATACAACAAATTAGTGACTCAGAATTCTATTAAACTCCATTTGTTTATTGTTACAAATAATATAAAATTACCACTTCTTTCAGCAAATCCATAAAAGAGAACCTAAATCCTAAACTGCTTTCCCTTTGTTCTTAAATCCCAATAGGATACCATGTCTTTTCTTGAACACAAAGAACAATTTGGTTTATCACTGTGTTGTTGCTACAGATAATTAGAAAAACGAGGCATTGTATCTATCCTCAAGAAATGCAGTATCTATGAGGTACAAATGTAACTTTTCTATGCTTTACAATTTTAAAATCACATTCCACAGATTTAATTTGAAGAACTCTACTTCTTAGAAATTCCCAAACAACACTCTCTTGCTTTCCTTTCACATTTTACAGACATACCTAAAAATGTTTTTATTTAAACAGTTGAGAATTCTCTAAGGTGCTGGTTCTTGATGTGTGTGAGGCACTGTACAGAAGTTCTTGAACTGACTAAACAATATACAGGAAGCATAAACATTTTTTGGTCAAAATTCTGTTGTAGGGATTGCATGTCTCAAGCAACTTTGATTCAAGGAAAAACAGAGGTGAAAACCAACCTTAGAACTCTAAGTTCCAAGAGATCATATGACATTTCTTCAACTAAGCCAAAACATCCTTCTTTCAAGTACTAGATCTAGAATAGTGGTAGTAAATCTATAGCTCATGTGCTACAGTGGATTGTTTGTTATCACTGAAAGCTCTGAAGGCTCGCCATCACTGACCTGGAACTTCAGTAAAAGAACCTGTCAAAAGATTCTAACTCTCATTTATATTTGAGTAGAAATTCTACAAAGATCTATTTCCTTTGAAAGTGGTATACTTTAGGTAGACTTCCTAATTTAAGTGTAAGTGTCTGAGATAATACTTTAAACCTTTTAAAATTTTATCTGGTCATAGATTCAACAGGTAACTACTTTATCTAAGATATCTTTTTACAATAGTTACGAAGAACCAGTAATTATTCTTACTTCACAGATGAAGAAAATGAACCCCTGAAAGTGTTCACAAATTGCCTAAGGTCAAGAAGACAGCATATAGCAAGACAAGGATTTGAACCAGCATCCAGCTAGGGCCAAACATTATCTCACACTGCATTTTTATTTAACAGTATTAAATAAAACTTGATGAATATTTAAAATTTTTGAGCTCCTGAGAAAAAATCAGTTCTAATTAGAAAAAAAATGGTACCTTTTAGAAGAGTATCACCCTGTAATAATTATGCTAAATGATTGTAAATATTTTATACAATAGAATCAGAAAAAGTTTCCAAAACAATAGAGTGCGATATTATATATCTACCAGTAGATAAGGCTAGAGGAACCAGAGGATCCTGGGAGGTTGGGAGAAATTGAAGAGCACATCAAGTGCTCCTCAAAATCTCAAGCTGCAGGATCTATGAGGTACAAATGTAACTTTTCCATGCTTTAAAGAATGTTTCAAATTAAAAAAAGAAACTAACTATAAAAGGAAAATAGACACAATATCTTGTGTTTTCTATCTTTCTAACTTAGACAAGAGCTAGCAAACCTTAATGGCAATAACTTGTATACTTAAATCCACAAAAAAGATTCTAAAACAAATATAAGAAATTAAGTCCACCCTACTCAGTTTGTTCACTCATTCATTTATATATATTTGTTCCATGTTTAGTATGTACCAGAAACACAGGTACAGCTTATTAGTACATGAGTTCTAATAACCAGGAAATTATGAAATTCTTTTCAAAGTGTCTCTAAGATATACGGCTGAACAAGAATATGAAGATATAATTTATGGTCAGGCAAAACTTATACAAAGACAAGTTTTGTTTTTTTCTGTTTTTAATAGAACTCAGTATTAGAAAATAAGGAAATATTAGAAAATAAGAAAATAAGGAAAGAAAAACTTTCATCAAAATGCCAAGATAAATGGTATCTGTCTTAATTTATTTCAAACAGCTCTTTTAAAAACATGCAAACTAAAGTGATTATTTTATAATAAAAAATATAACACATTTACCTCATCTTCAACATCAATAAATATACTCATATCTAGTTCCTCTGGAAATGTCATTCGATCATTCAATTTAATCCTATGCATGGTTGTATAATCAAAATCAAATCTTTTCAACTGTAAGGTCAGCAGATAAGGAAAATGCAAAAACCGAAGCCCCTAAGGAGAAACAAAAGAGGGGAGACTCTATTGAATAGTGAATATTATCTTGGGTAATTAAGTATTTAATCTCTATATGACACTCACCTTTCTAGCATCACACTTCTTTTTACAACGTTCACAAAAATACTGATTTGGGCCATCCAAGATCTCTGGCTGAATAAATGCATGCAATGCTTCTTCCTAGTTAGAAAAATTGATTTGTAATTACTGAAAATACTGTGTTAATGACAATGCCCTAAATATAAAACCAGTGCAATTACCAAACCAGTTTTAAGTAGAATGGTTGGAAAATTAAGACCTTAAAATACAACAAAAATGACAGCAAAATAATGTTACCAATATGAAAACTGAGTTTAAAACATTACTTCATTCTAAATGAATTTTGTTCCCCACAGTATTGTACATTAGTATTTCACTTTTTCCTTGTTTTTATTGTATTTACATGGTGGTGTTTGCTTAAATAAGCTAAAAGAAAGGTTCATGGTCTTCACATTAAAATTTTATTCTATACTTCTCAGAAATGTAATTAGTGTGTATTACTTAACCTTCTTGTAGAAGGCAATTTTGTACTGTATAATATATAACACTATTGTATTGCAAATAATTCACAGTATCCATATTCTTGTAATCATATAGTCATCGTTGTATAACTACAGTCACAGTGAGTCAGCAATCCAGCACTCTATTAGCTACAAAGCTAGAAAACCATTTTGTACCCTTCTCACTGCATGTGACACCTGCTTTATGGGAAAAGGTTCACCTAAGTACAACCATGTGATTCTTCTCTTCTCTGTTCAGTCTTCAAACAGACGCAAGAAACTCAATATAAATAGTGCAGAAGAACTGGTGAATATAAAATTAATTTTCAATAACTAGCTTTTCACAACTGAAAAAATTAGTACACTATATTAAGATTGCATGCATAATCTCAAATTTCATCCAATTATCTCTCTTTTCTTCACACATGGTCCAAGTTGAACTACTAATTAATCACATATAAAAAGAAATTGAATCACTAACACAAAGTATCTTCAAATATTTTTTTCTGTTGATAAAGAACACACTGTTCCTCATAAGATAAATAAACAACTTGATCTGGCAAAATGGACTTTGTTGCAAAATAATTGGCAAGGCTTATAAAACTATTCTTCACACATTGTTTAACAGAGTTCACTTTGGAACAAGATAAAAATATGAAAAGATACCCAATGGCTTTTAAAATTTGTCCCACCTCCTATGTTTTTTCTCTCTCATACCACAAGGAAGCAGTAAGAAGGTGAGGGGCAAATAGCAGGGCTTTTCCATATGACTATACATTTTACTGAAGGTCACAGGAAAGGACACACTTAGGAAATAATTCCTTTTTCTCTTTAAAGCACATTTTAAGGATGAAAACAAAGGCAAATTCTATAAAAACATAACCGAAAAACTTTGAAAGAAATCACATCTATAGCTTAACAAAGGCTGATAGCAAATCTACCAGGCTTTCAGAAAAGAAGCAATTTCAACTCATAAAACATTTAAGTGGGGGGAGGGGATAAATATTTATATAACTCAAACTCTACTAAACTAAGGCGTACATGGGTTTCTAATACTTCATAACTAAGACTATATCTTTGCAAAAAATTTTAAAATTAGAGAAAAGCTTGAAGAACTCTTGACGTTGAACTCAAAGGCATCAAACTTTTAAACATTATGAAACCCTTGCATCATTCCCCTCCGCACCAGCACTGTCTTGTTTTTATTTACTGAATCGTTTGAGAGTAAGTCCACACCTCATGTTTAACTCTTAGTACTTGAGTGTGACTTACATAAATAATAGTTCCAAAGCAAGGGAAATTTTATATTGAATTGTGCTTCTGTCAGTTCATATTTCAATCCTGTCAATTACCCTGATAATGCCCTTTTTGCGTTTCCCCCCATTTAGTGCAGAATCTAATCCAGGGTCACAGACTGTCATTTGGTTGCCTATGTCCTATGAGTTCTTTAATCTCCAACAGTTGCAAAGCCTTTCTTCCTTTCATAACACTGGTATTTTCTGAAGGACAGAGATGAGTTATTTTACAAAGTCTCCTGAACTTTGGGTTGCCTGATGCTTTTCGTTTTCACATTCATTTTAAACAGTCCTTTCTTGATTACTATGTAAGTGATGATGTGCCCAAGAGTATCATAGTTGTAGGCTATGAGGTCCCCCAACTTCTCGGGTGATGTGAGCTCTAATCACTTGGTGCTGCTGTCCAATTTCTCCATCATAAAGTTCTTATTTTTTCTCTCACGGCTAATAAGCAATCTGAAAGGAGATACTGGAGGCCATGCAAAAATCCTGAAAAAGCTTTATCAAATGTGCCACCCTGGACTTTAGCAGTCACTCACAGATTCTTGTCTAAATCAAATTTTAATAGATACTTTTCAGATCCAACTTTAAAATCTTTCTTTCAACAATTTAAGCCCATTCATATTTCATATGACTAGTATATGTAGTTCTATGTCAACCACGACTGTTTAAGTACTGCACGCACATTTACTGTGTTCCTTTACGATTTATTATCTTTTACATCTTCCTTGGTAGTCAGCAAGGTTAGTAATTTTGTTCTAGTGCTACTTTTTACATTTATATTTTTCTTAGTACTGTTAATTCCTTATTCCCTTCTCTTAACATGAAGCTTCTAGGGTCTGATCTGCCTGTTTTATGTATGTTTCCTACACACACATCTGTGATCTTACTCTACTTTCACTATTTCCTTCTATTCCTTTCTAAAGGTGGTAGTCTTTGTACTCTACCTAACTATATATGACATTTCACACTATTACTCTACCCATGTCTCCACACTTGCTTTTAGTCTTTAATTTTACAAGCATTTAAAGAGGTAACAGTTCTTTTGTGAAGCTTCCATGGAGATCTCCTAGTTGGATTAAGCTCATCTAACCAATAAACTCAAGAGCTCAAGTTCAAATTCGTTGTTTTACTGCTGTCATTGGCGGGGGGGGACAAAAAACCTGGCTGGATAGCAAGTCCTTGGCCTGTACTTTTGTTCCTTGTGAAACTGGTACTGTTACCATGATTTGCTCTTCAGAAGTATGATGACAGTCCAATTTGTCTTTGGTTTAGTAACAGTGAAATTTACATTTCACACTTCAATGTCTAGGTTAATTCTTCCAGGTACATGAGAAATTCTTCAAGAGGTAGATTTAACATTTTTGTTATCCCCAGGTTTCTGGATTATAATTTAACCATTAGTTCTGTCCCATGTTTTTCCTTCTCCAAAACTCCAACTACACCAGAGCTCTTTTGCTGGTCTTCTCATTTTTTCTGAGATTCTTTTCACTTCTTTATTTCATTTTCATTTGATATTCCTCAGATTTTCATTCCTTCTACTCTTTCTTGAGAATTCTGTAATTTATCCATTTGTAAGACAGGTTTATCTTTAGTCTCCTTTTTGTGTGATGAGCATTCGTTGAATTTTCTCCTTTTTTTATTTTTAAATACTAGTGCATGTTTGCAGTACAAAATGATTACATTCTTTGTGGTGAGTTGGTACCTGCACATATCCATCTTTCACCTTAAGGTCTGGATATCAGCTTTTGTTTTGTGGGTCTGAAAACTGCTATGGTTTGAATATAATTTGTTCCCTCCAAAACTCATACTGGTGTTTAATCCCATTCGATATTAAAAGGATGGAAACTTAACTGCCTAACAGGTGGGGTCTTTAGGAGGTAATAAGGCTCAGAGTTATCAGGGTGAAGCCCGCATGACCATAAGCTGATGGTTTTATGAGAGAGACCAGACATTCAGGCTTTCTGCCCTTGCCATGTATCCTTACACCAGGAGTCTGCTAGCAAGAAGGCCATCACGTTAACTACAAAACCCTTGCCCTACAGTTGATCCTACGAACCACCAAGTCCCAGTCTGTGTTTACTATTTAGGTACTTATCGCACTTCCTCAGTCTGAGAATGATTTTGTCCCTCTCCTATTTAAGTTCCTCAATTCCCCTTCTTCATTTAACAGTATCGTGAACATCCCACTCTATACTTTCCACATGTACACACCTGCAGAAGCAGTGGAAGCTCTGTTGGAATTAGATACACACTTAGCAATTTTTTACAGGTAATCTGAAGCTCTGGGCATTCTGTCTCTTACTAACGTGGAAGGTAGGTGTTGGATGGATTTCACTTATCTTCCTTTAGTGTATTGTTTTTGAGGAGATACGTAGAGATAATCAGATTCACACAGTTGCCACTATCCTTCAGACCCAGGAGCCAGTTAAAACTGCATTAATGTACTCTACTTCTAGCTTTTAATGAGTTGTCAACAAGATAAGATCAGCCAGTTAGAAAAATCAGCTTTAATTTATCCATCTACTCAACAAATAAATTATATAAATGAACTAATGTGGTTACATACACTTATCTGTACTTAATGGGATGTGCCTAATTAAAAATCATGCCAAATTACATTTCAGGTTTCAAAAAAGTAGGTCACAAACCATATAAATGGAACAAAATATTAAAAATACCATACTGTTAGTAATACATACAAGTAAAAAACTGAACTGTTCACCAAAAACTGTCCTTTATGGTGTGCTAAATTATTCGTAAGTCAAGCTTCCAAAACTAGTTTTGGGTTGATTACGATTTTTGTTTACTATCATTTTAAAGTGAAAATAATTGTTTCCTGGAGCTTACTCCCTCCCTTTGCACATCTTTAGTCTATACCTTCCAGTGTTCAAGATAGACCATAGAGAATTTTTACATCCTTAGTTCACCAAAAAATACTGATTATCATAACTGTACAGCTAATACAGATAAACTAGGCACGATGCAATCAAAAGACACAGATATGGTATGGTATTGCCTATAAATTTTCTCGTATTTTTACTGTTTATCTGTATTTTCTGTACATTAACTCACTCAATGTTTAGCAATATATTTTCTTTACAGATACATTCAACTATCTTCCTCAAGACATGCATCTGTTTTAACTAAGAAAAGAACTATAGATACTTTCTTCAAAGTCATTCATTCTTTTCAATTTTTGAGATAACTTTAAATTCAAATATACTCTATTACTTAGAGATCTTAGGCATATTCTGTTCAGTTTCCTAACATTTTTCAAGCTCTGGTACAATATCATAACCATAACATGAGTATCTTACTCAGATCTTCCCAGTTTCATTTATTCATTAGTCCACGTATGTATGTGTACTAAGTTCTATACAAATTTATCACCTTTTTGGGTCATGTATCCACCACTTCAGTATAGAGATTAAACAGCTCCTACATAAGAAATCCTCGTACTTTCCTTTTGTAGCCACAGCTCCATCTACTCATCCTCCACATGGCCCCCACGAAATTCATGAACCCTGTTAATGATTTATCTGTCCCCTAGTTCTAAAATGTTGCCATGTAAAAAAATTGTAATATAAATGGAATCATTTATGTGACTTTTTGGGACTGGCTTTTTTCATTTGCACGTTTCCCTGCATAGTATTCTATTTCAATTCAGGTAGACTGGTTCCTCCTACTTTATTCTTTTAAAAAATTACTTTAGCTATTACATAGTCTATTTCATTTTCCTTCTATATAAATCACAGAATGAGCTTGTACGTATCCTCAAAAATATTGCTGGATTTTAGTAAGAACTCATGAAAACTAAGTAATCTGGCAGAGAACTGATATGTTGAGTCTTCCAATCAATCAGTATGTCTTTACATAAATACTCTTTTCAGAGTTTTCCTGTTTTCAGTACACGAGTTAATTTTACTTCTCGCATGTTCATTAGTAGTTTCTTGAAAATTAACTGTACATTTCTCTTATATCCTGCTACCCTGTTAAAATTCATTTATTAATCTGAGATGCTTAGGAACATAGCAACCATGTTACATAAAATAAGAGCAATTTTACTCCTTTAATTGGTATGCTTTTTCTTTACTCTTCCTGTGTTATTTTGTTAACTAGAATTTCTAGGACTACACTGATTAAGAGTGGTAAGAGCAGAAACCCTCAACTAGACAACTCGGACATCCCCTAGGGGAAAGCATTCAGCCTTTTACCATGAAGAATGATGTGCACTGGAGATGACGTAAACTGAGGAAACTACCCTCTAATTCCTTGTTTTCTGAGTTATGACCCGAAGTGAATACCGAGTTTTGTAGAGTTTTTTCTGAATCAATTAGTATGACCATGTGAATTTTCTTCTTTTGTCCATTAAATGGAAGATTATACTCATTTGATTTTTGAATACTGATCAGGTTTCAATTCCTGAAATTAACCTCATTTAATCATGATGTAAAATTCATTTACATATTACTTAGTTCCATTTGCTAATATTTAGGTAAAAATTATCTTATATACATAAGGGACAGTGGTCTTTTAAAAAATTGTCTTTGTCTGGTTTGGTATCAGGGAAAGAACAGCTTTATAAAATAAATTGGGAAGGATCCCTCCTCTTTTCTTGAAAGAGATTGCATAGAACTGTTCGGTGTTCTTTAAAACATGTATTTAGTGAAAGGTGTTCTTTAGTACATGTATTTAGTGAAAGGATCCAGACTTGGAGATGTTCAAGAGGTTTGTAATTACAAATTTAACTAGCTTATACATTACAGGACTATACAAATTATCCAATTCACTTAAAAAATATTTCATTTTATTTTGTTTTAATTTTTTACTACTAAATGTTTATAGTACACAATGTTTACAATCGTCATGGGGAACTGGTAACATATCTTAACTCTTTCATCCCCTAAATTATCTATTTCAGATTGGGGGAGTTGTAGTTTGTGTTTTTCAAGGACTTGGTTCATTTTATTTATCAAAGTTGTCTAAGAGATTACTCACTGGAAACTTTTCCTCTTTTTAGATAAAGCATTCAATACTAAAGTGTCCCTTTAATGTCTCTAATTTGATGTTATATGTTCATTTTCATTTAGTTCAGTCATTTTTAAAATTTTTCTTGAGACACTTTGTTTGACCTATGGATATCTGTAAGTGTACTGCTTATTTTCTAAGAGTTTGGTGATTTTAGAATACAAGTATGTGTTCTGATTTCACTGTGGCTTGAAATCACATACTCCATGATTTTCTTTTAAATTTGTGAAGTTTTTTTTCTAGCCCACAGTATGGCCTAGCTTGGTATTTACTTCAAGGGGAGTTGACATGTTTATTTTGATGTTGCTGGATGAAGAGCATTTTCTAAGAATCTACTGGATGATGTTAAGTTCTGTGTGCTATTTCTGTGTAGTTCTATAAACTGGTAAGAGAGGGACCTTGAACTCTCTAATATTTCTCTTTTCAGTTCTAACAGTTTTTGATTTACATACTTTGCAGCTCTGTTATTTGGTATATATACATTTAGTATGGTTATTGTGTTTGTGAATTGATCTTTCTTATTACTATACAATGTCCTTCTTTGTCTCTAGTAATTTTGTTTCTCTGAAGTCTTTAATATCAATATAGCCATTCCTAATGGCCTCTGATTAATATTTGCACAGATACTTTCCCTCCTATACTTTAAATCTGCCTATACCAGATACAATATGGGGTCAAGTTTTTTTTTTAACCTACTATGCTAATCTGTGTCTTTTAGTTACTATATTTAAACTATTTACATGTAACAAAGTCTGCTGTATTATTTTTCAGTTTTTTATTCTTTTGTTACTGTTTTCTTTTACTTTCTTCTGCCTTCTCACAGGTTACCTATTTCTCTAAAATTCTGTTTTGATCCATTTATAGTATTTTTGAATGTATCTCATTGATTTCTAGTTATGAACATTACATATACCTAAATCTCTGTATATAGACAGATATGAAAAGTATCAATCTATCAGTGCCATCAGTTTACCAGTTTGAGTACAGAAACCTTACCTCCCCTCTGTTTTCATACCCTCTCCCATTTACAACATAATTGTCTTAAATATTTCTTCTACTTGTACTGAGACCCATATCAGTGTTCTAATTCTGGTCCCACCACTAAACATAATTTAGAAAACTCAGCAAGGGAAGGAGAAACTATTATACTTATCCATACTTTTGCTTACCTTGTTCTTTCTTCCTTCCTGATGTTCCAAGATGCCTTCCCCTTATAATTTCCTTTCTGTTTAGAGAACTTTCTAGTCATTTTTAAAGGATAGGTCTGCTGGTAACAAAATCTCTTAGTCCCCTCATCTGAGAATGCCTTGATTTCTTCATTCCTGAAGAGGATTTTCACTGGTATAAGTCTCTGGTTGATAGTTCTTTTCTTTCAATACTTGAAAAAATGTGCCACTTCCTTCTGGCTTCCATGGTTTTTAATGAGAAATCTGCTTATGAGAAATTACAGTGCTTTCCCTCTATAAGAAAGATGTCTTTTCTCTCTTGCTACTTTTCAGATATTTTGACATTAGTTTTCAAAAGTTGGCTATTGTTTGACTTGATGTAGACACCTCTTGCTTATCCTGAGATTTGTTCAGCTCCTTGGATCTATAAGGCCTCTGACAAATTCAGGAGGTTTTCAGTCACTTTGAATACTTTTTAAGCTCTGTTTTCTCTTTCCTTCTATTCCACCACCAATGTCACAACTGTTTTATCTTTTATTACTGTCCCAGAAGTTCTGGCGAATCTGCCCTACCCACTCAGTCTTTCTTTTGCTGTATCTAAGGGTAATATCAATTGCTCTATCTTTACATTCATTGATTTTCTTCTACTGTCTCATACTGTTGTTGAACCTATCTATCCACTAATATTTTAAATTCTGGTTACTGCATTTTTCAGTTTTAAATTTCCATTTCTTCACATCCATTATTTTTTCACTAAGACTTTCTGTTTGTTTTAAGTGAGTTTGGGATGTCTCACTGAAGTATTTCTATGACACCTGTTTTAAACTATTTGTCAAATAATTTGAACATCTGTCATTTCAGTGTTTGTATCTATTAACTTTCCTTTATAATTCAAACTAAGGCTTCCCTGTTCTTAGTACTTAAGAGTGATTTTTAAAAACTGAAATCTGGATATTTTAGTACTGTATTTGGTATGATTCTGGACACTACTTAAATCTGGTTTTTCTGGTTTCCTTTCATATTGCTCAGGAGGGTAAGGAACACCTGCCTCATTACTGCTAATTGAGACAAGAAGTCTAGGTTTCCCACTCAAGTGTGGCTCCTTATCACTACTGAGCAGGAGTAGGAATTCTGGCTGCTCAGCAGGTCTCTGCTGGTGTCTCCCTGGGTGTAAAGGGCAAGAGTGTCTCACTATTGCACCCTTTATTCCTTCACCGGAACCACAGATGGGAAGAGGCTGGCCACCTTATTCCTGGAAGGTGGCCCAGTTCTAATTCTCTATTAGGCCTCCTCTGACACCAGTCTGTTGGGCAGGGGAAGCACCACTGTCCAGTGCAGGTAAAAGTCCAACCTTCCTGCATGGTCCTTTACTGATCAAGAGCAGGGAAATGGTAGGTCCTGCTAAGATGAAGGTCCTGACTCCCTACTCAGCCATCTCTGATACCACCCCAGCAGGGGATCAAAGAGCCTTGTTACAATGTTACAAGGGTTAAAGTACAAGCTTTCTGCATAAGTGGCATGAGTTAGGACCACAGTTTTTCTGTGGTATTTGGCTAGAGCGATTACTAAGTTTCTGACTTGCTATGCTGCCTTTTACCTACTATTCTAACTAAAGAGTGCAGATGTTTTAATCTGTGCCATTGTTGTTGCCAGTGCCTTCAGCACCAAGTCTGGGGTATATGAGGCAAATAGAAAACCTAGGGGAACTCACCACCATGTTATTCCTTGGGTGCTGAGGTCCCTAGTATGTATGCCTTCTCTTCACCTTTCGGTCTTCTTAATACTTTATATAAAATATTCAAGGTTTTTCATTGTTTTAGTGGGAGAAATAGGGCAATGTATACATCTACTCCATCTTCCTGAAAGCAGAAGTTCCCACTTTTTAAACGTGTTCCTACTATGTCCAAGTACACAAATTCCTGGAAAAATGAGGGTAGAGTATGTGGTAGAGATTTTTTCTATGTGATGCTTACATATTTGGACAAGTTTGGACCATTCCTTAATTCAAATTAGTTATATAGCTGAGCTAGCTGTATAAGAATATCCAAATGACCTCTTAAATCAGGACAGGACCTATGATATAAATTTGTATAAATTCAATACTTAAAATGCTTCTGATTTCATAAATATTTACTAATTTAACACTTTCTATTCAAACCTTTAAGTCAAACTTACTAAACAATGTTTACTTAGGGAACTAAAGTCTTTATATCATCTGATCTCTCCAAAGGCACCACATGGAACTACACTGTTAACTTCAATTTCAGACTTTTGAATACATACTGTCATAAAGAAAATGGTCTAGAACAGTATCTTTCAGAATGGACATAAAATCAATACGCGCTATGACAAAAGAAACCCATGAAAAGATAATGTCTAAGATTTGACTATCAAAAAGAAAAAGACTTCCCTAGGGTATGTAAAACATATGAGGCTATATTCCACTCATGAAATATGCTTCCATAATTAGCCAACAAATATATTTCTGATCTCTATATATTACTAGAATGTATGTAGGACTATATACGAATACATTCTCAAATATGCTTGGCAACAAATAAATTCAAGGTCACTTTGATTAAGCAGTTCAGAAAGTTTAGACGGTTCTAATTAATCATTAAGAACAAAATTCTATTAAGCTACTAATCTATTTCTTCAGCTATCAACAATTTTTCTGGATTAATAAAACAGGAAATTATAACTCACAGTATTCTCACTTCCCTGTAGGACATACACGTTGATTTAACAAAGTAGAGTTATTCCTTAAATCACCTTAATCTAATACAGAACTTCCACAACATAGTCCTCAGAATCTTAAAAGTCCCTAGAGAAATCAACGGATGTCCCACAGAGAAAGAAAATGCTAAACATAGTTAATAAGTATATTTAATAAACAGATTTGTCTACTACAGGAATCACTGGAAGATTCAAAATAAAATACTGTGATCTTCCAAAAGAGGATTATACTTACAGTTTGCTAAATTTATTTAATTGAAGTAGATATCCTGAGAAGATCTATCAAATTCTGTTAGAAACTAGTGTTGAATAGAACTCAATTTGAAAGATACAGAATCATAAAAGGGCCCTTAAATACTGATTTGCTACTTGGTTAGGTAAAATGAAGATTAGAAATTTATTATATATCATTTATAATAATTAAAAATAATTCAATGAAGAAAATACAACTTTCTTTAAATTATAGATTTATAGCATTAATTATAAAAATAATCCTGCTGAAAATCATAAAAACTGGCCACAGATATTAAAATGATAAATTAAGTGACTGCTAATCACATTTATATTTTAATCCTATATATTATTCTCAAATTAATTTAAGCATGGAAATATGCTATAGGTATTATATGTTTAAGATTAAAACTTTAATATTTAGCGTAACCTCACATTTAATTGCCTGAAATTAAATGTCAGATTTACCTGACTTCATATGCATATTTATAATACTCCAGAGATCACTGAACAGACCATATAATAAAAACAACATATAATCATCAATGTTGTAGGTGCATGTGTGTATGTGTGCATACTAGTGTGTTTATATTACTCTAAGACAAAAATACCAAAATCTACCAGTGAAGTTAGGTGTCTGCTTAAAATTAAGGCCAAGTTTAAAGAGTCTCAATGAGGAGTCTTATGATGCTTCTTCTAACTAGATTTTTATAATCCATATTTATACCAAAATATAAGGGCCGGCATAAGTTCAGCAGCGTAAGCGCCTGCCTGGCACATGCAAGGTCACGAGCTTGATCCCCAGTACCAAAAAAACAAAAACAAAACAATAGCAACACATTTATACCAAAATATTATTAAAACACATAAAATTAACAAAATACACAATGGCAAGCAGTGATATAAAATTAATTTTCAATGATGTATGATGTTTGTGGACCAAACAGTGTAGATTACAAGTTCTGAATTCAGAAAACAATGCGAATCACTTACCTCTAACTACAGTTCTCTGAAGGTAGTATCCTCCTCAGAACCCCTATCTTGGGTAGTTTCACCTGCTGTGATTTCCCATAAGAGATTCCAGCAAAGTCTATGAAGTTTTAAGTTCCCTTCCACAAGCCCTATTAGCGCATGTGTGTTATAAACTTGCTCACATACTGCTTCATAGCTGTAACTTCCAATTTATGCTGAGCCATCAACCACTACCATGCATACATCAATGGAGGATACTACCTTTAGAAATGTAATACTATTTGCTTCTCCAAAAGTATCCTCCAAATCTTTCTATTGCTGTGGTCTATTATATATTTAAGATAGTGGAAGCAAATCAGCAGGTAAATGACATAAAGATTTGTTGAATAGTCAAAAGTAAAATCCCAACATAACAGTACATAAAATTAACTCCCTCAACAGTTAACATGTTAAAAAGGAAAATGAAATGAAAAATATTTCATAAAATATTTTCACAGGTGAGGTAGGAAAAAGTCACTATCACTTGGAACTATCAAGTATTTCCCTAGTATATTTTGCCAGAGAAATGCCAATATTTAAAAATTTGTTCAGAAATTAGTCATTAAAAGGCAGATGTTAAAAATTTTCAATGATTTTTCAGGATGTCATTTTTACCTTAGAGACCCCCAAAAAAGTAAAATAAAGTTTAAAAGTTAATAAAATAAAAATGAAAACCAAATCTAGCACCTAAAATCAAGGCCAATTTTAATGATACCTTGAAAGCAGTACAAATGGTACTACTAAGCATATAACAAAAATTGTAAATGTATTCAGGAAGCAGACTGTGAAAACTGCACAGGAAAGGAGACTTGATCTCACATGGTCCAGAAAAGGTCTTTTACTTATGCTGGTTTTGAATTTCCAAAGATTCCAAAACTTCGGGCTGGTGATTTAGCTCTGTGGCATAAGCACCTACCTGGCAAGTGCAAGTGCAAGTCGTGAGTTCGATCCCCGGTACCAAAAAAAAAAAAAAAGATTCCAAAACTTCCTGCTAATTATTTCTTGACTGCCATATATCAGCAGGAAAACAATAAATAAAAAATAAAAAGAAATCAACTGTCCTGCATCCTACAGGGCAGAGGACTAAACCACACTTGCAGCACTATTTTAGAAAATCAAGTATGGAATAGCATTAAAAACACTGACTTTTAGTTAAGAGCCACCAAGAGTTTGTTAATAGCAAATATAAAAATAACAAATTCTACTGTTGAAATGTATTTTATTCAGCTGTGATAATTTTCCTGGATATATAATAGGTTCAAATAAATGTTTCTGAATACTAACTTTAAGTTTCAACTTAATTCCTTCCATGACTCTCCTTTTTCTTGGGTAAGCACATATAAATAAAAAAATAATGCAAGAAAAGGATGCCGAGAGGAGGAATGAGAAGACTTTAGATAATATTCAGTTAGATACTCTTCATACGAATAATTATGGTGATTATAGTTTTTATTCTTCAAATTATCTGTGCTTATACAATGTATTAACCAAATATTTAGAATAGGGATGCTTCTTTAAAATATGAAAACCCTGTGATTTTCCTCATAAAAACCAGAGGCAATTTCAATTTTAAGTGTGTAGAACAAGACAATCTCCCTGCCAAAAAAGTACTTTCCAATGCAAAAAATGCCAACAAAAACAGCATTGATAAAAGATTGCTTAGACGGTTCAAAAAGCTATAACCTATCAGAAAGAATAAAATACTGGGCCATGAGGCAGTACATTTGCATTCACTTCCCTCTTAATACATGCACTATTAGGACTCGTTGAAGGGTCAAAAATCTTCTAGATCTTGCTAGGTTAAATGCAGGAATGACCAACAACCCAAGAAGGTGTATCTAGGACGATACTTACCATGTAAGAGATTATACCACTGTGCTATTATGTATTCTGTGTAAGGATACACAAGCAGTCAGCTGAAAGGTACACACCACACTAGCAAATGCTTGGCTGGACCCATAAGGTCGGATGACCAATGGAATATCAAGGTATGTGTCGATTCTCCAGCCCTCATAACCACATTCCAGGCATCTCACGTAGTCCTTCAGCTTGCCTTGGTATAGTTCATTTATAAGATCAGCCTAAAAATATGAAAATTTGCATTTAAAAAGTGTTCCTTAAAAATAATTTTTAAGATATGTGAGAATACAACAATTCATGCTTTTTTAGAATGGGTTATGAAAGGATATTGATTTTTACTGCTAAAGTCTTAAGAAGCTTTAACATGATCTAAAATTTTATTAAAAAAAAAAGCTTGACAAGTCACTTTATTTACTGAAAAATAAAATGAGATCAACATACATTTATGAGTCGATGTGCAAAAACTATTTCAATACTCCAAATCACTAAAAACCTCAACTATTAAAATAAGTTTCAATGAAATCAGTCACCAGTGTATTGCTTCATTAGCAAGAAAATACATCCTAATCTATCACTCTAGTATGATAAAATCTACATAGTTAAATAAATGGTTGTGTTTTTGTAGCTTTACATATGCATATTACCATTCTCTCAATATATATTTTGACTTATAAAACTGTATCTTCTAGCTTAAGACACAAAACTTTTAAACATTCAATAACATACACGAAACAATTTAAAGAAATATTATTCTGTAACTTTTTAAATACATGGAACAATTTAAAGAAGAAATATTATTCTGTAACTTTTTAAGTGTACAGAAATTGAAAAAATACCTTAAAACATCTTCCTCAAATTATCCTCACCTAAAGAATGAACTTCTCACCTAGTCCTCAGCCAGCTGGGGCTCTTCTTGCTCAAAGTAGGCAGGTAACTCCCTAAGTAAGGATTCTCCACATAAATGTCTTGCCTCAAGCTTCCTCTATCAAAACTTGGGAACGCAGTAGGAATGCCCAAGCTGAGGGAAGTGTTGACCCAAGGTTAGGGTTGTAATGAGGAAGAAGGATAACTTCACACCTTTGAAGAAGAAACAGCCCCAAATACTATCTATATAGAGTTACTAAAATAAAGCCCCAAAGGCCTAAGTAGAACTTAAATTTTAATGAACTACTCTAAATGAATTTAAGTTTTTCATTACTTCTTAAATAGGGGTAGGCCAGAGGGAAAGTGCACTACAGTTTACTTCTTAAATTTATTGCTCTTAAAATGTGTTAGACCTGTAAGTCTTTAAACTGGATCGACCATTGTTATCTACTCTAATACTATTTATTTAATGAAGGTTTCTTTATTAATTGTCTTAAAAGTGATTGTCCTCTGCATATTGGAGAGTATTTCAAAGTGGTTCAAGGCCAGTAATTTTTAAATATCAAACCACCATAAAAAAACAATTTACATCAGAAGCCAGGACATACAATAGTAACTAAAGTTTCATAAAACAAGACTTACCTTTACTTATGTGATGCTTTCTTACACTTTTCTATTCAATTCCATTTTTGAAAGTGCTAGTATAGATTCCCCAAACTGATTTCATAACCCATGGAAGAATCACAACCTACTGTTTGAAAAGCTTGAATCCAAGCCATCATAATAGTTCCAATCAGCAATCAGACCCTCCAAGCTACCTTATATATTTTCCCTCTATCATCCTTGGGATACTTTTGTTACACACTGAACTTGAATTAGCTCAGTCTCAGTCCTCATCCCAATTATATATCTAATAATATATATTATTAGATTATTGCTAATCTGCTCCTATTTTCACTGAGTTAAGAATGGGGACAGACTACTAAGAATTCTCAGTATCAAAAGATTATGATCATATTTCAATGGTCAAAATGAAGGTAATGTTTGATAACTCCATTTTAAAATGTGTTACAGTTTATCACACATAATTTACCTCATAAATATCTTGAAATACTGTTCAAAAATCATTCCTACAAAATCATATACAGCAAACATATATATATACATATATTATAAGGTATATGACTATACATATGTTATATAATTTTAAGTTTACAAAGTACCTTCTTGATCAGATAGCCCTTCTTGATCAACTTCCTAAGTTTTTAGATAGGAATTGAGGTCTAGGCTGGTTTAATGAGGGTGTTTACGACTTAGTTAATAGTCAAATGTGAACCTAGGAATTTCAATTTCGCACTCAGTGCTTTAATCGCTAGACTAATATATAAATTTTAAAATATGCCAATAGAATAAAATGTAATGATTAATCAGACAGAAATTTCCTCAACTTAAAAAGCAGAAATTACCTGCTCTGTTTGCTTCCATTTCTGCTCCAAAGCATCAAACATGACTCGGCATAGTTCTTGTACATCATGCTGTTGCCAAGCTATTTTAAGATAAAATTTAATTAAAAATAGCAATACACAGCATAATGAAACACTAATTATTTGTTTAAAAACAAACAAGCAGACACATAAAAGGTTACTTTCAATAATACTAAATTCTATAGTAACACAAAAATATACATTACAGCAGGAAAAGACAATCACAAGGAAAAGAATTGAGAACTCAGTGTTTTATAAATACTACAAGCTTTCTTGTACAATATTTGTCAGTTTTCACTGCAGAATTAAAAATGTGTTAGAAAAAATTTAAGACAAAATTCTTTAATTTCTAGTTTATATAGAATATAATGAAATTTTAAATGATCAAAAAGTTACCCCTCAGCCCTTAAATACTGAAAACCAAGTTAGTTTAAAATCACAGCAAAAAGCAATGAGAAGGTTTAAGGTAAAAATAATTAAGTTGTACACATGTGTAATGTGTTTATATTACTGTCTTCCAGAACTCCTTTGAATGTGAGAAATGCTTATCATTAGAAGAGAATTAGTACCCTCACTACTATCCCATCCAAAGCTCCTTGTAACATCTGTGGTTTCGATTGCTCTCTTTTTGCTGGTTTGTAACAAAACAAAAAGCCTCTGAAGTTGGTATGGGATGCTTGTCACTGGATCTTCTTCAGATTCTTCAAATTCCCACCTTTTAAAATGAAATATTTGATAATTATTTATAAAGCATAACATAAAAAATCATAATAATGTAAGATCTCATTCTCTCAAGGCTTCCTGCAAACACTCCTACATCTTATGCTATACCTTATCTGCCTTAACCTTCCACTTTTCTATACTTGGTCCCCTGCTCTCTTCTATTCCAGATGTCCTCAATGGAAAGTATTTAAAATTCACATTACAGAATCTAAAATCCTCTCACTAGCTCCGAGGGAACAATGATGTTAAAACAGAAAGCACTTACTTTTCTTACAAGGGAAATTCACGAGTGGAGAATTACTGTACAGTAAAATGGAATTTTTACCTGTCCTTTATTCTTGGTATGAATTCCTTAAAAGGTTTTAAAATCTCATCAGTACCTGCTATTAATTCAGATACCTAAAGTTAGAAAGCTGGGTGCCATATTTGATTCTTTCTTCTCCTTTAAAAAGGGAGTCACCATTATCAGTTTTGACTGATTATTTATAAGCACTGCTACCACCATCATGTTGACACTCATGCATCCACGTCTGATGTAATGACGGAATCTTTCAGGGCATTCCAATTTTCTAATCAATCTTGTACACTGCACTATGTAAACTTTCCTAAAATGATGTATTTACCACGTTACTCATAAGCCTCCTAGGCACTGTGGATCTCTGCTGGCCAGTATAAAAGCAAACAAACAAGCAAACCCCATTCCTTCATGCTAGTGCTACCTGATGTAACACAGCAAGGCACTCGGTCAGTGAGGTACATGAAGAAGCACCACGAGCGCGCCCAGGCTTTGTTTTGCCGCCTGCTATAAACTTCACTCTGTTCCCTCAGTCTCCGAAGCATATGGCTTTCCTCTTTGCCCTATGTCTCACCCCAACTCCTCACCCCCTGAGCTCCCTCACACAGGATTTCTTCGGCTCCTCAAAGGCCTTCGCACTTGTGGCTTTCATGCCTTCAGTGTTCTTCCCAGGACCTTCAGTGCTGCCATCCTGA
>RJWT010003857.1:0-35122 GCA_004365215.1 Cuniculus paca
GATTACATAGTGATCATGAAAAGAAAAAGTTCTTAAAAATAGCAAGGGACTATAAAAATATCAATCCAACAGTTGCTAGATGATGCAAAGAAAAATATCTTAAGATTGATTGAGTCAAAGATAAAACAGGAGATAACACAAATGACATAAAAAAACTATCCAAAGAAGTAATGGCAGAAACTTTCCAAACATGGAAACAGAATTTTACATACAGATAAGTGAAACACATAGAACTCCAATTATCCAAAATATAAAAAAACACATCTACCCCAAGGCATACAATAGTAAGAATTCCAGAAATTCAACACAAGAATGAAATATTAAAAACTGGTACACAAAGAAACAGTTCACTTACAGAGGAAAGCCCACCAAAATGACAGCAGACTTCTCAAACCCAAATGCCAGTGTACCCAACTATTTAAAACAAATATTAAAGTACATGAAAAATCAAATAAGCACTAATGCAATTGTAATGGGGGGCCTCAATACTCTACAGTCACAGATAAACTAGACCAAAAAAACAACAAAAAAATCAGAATTCAACCAAATTTTTGAACAAATGAATTTAGTTGATGTCTACAGAGTGTTGCACCCCACAACACCAGAATACATATTCTTCTTAGGTGCACACAGAACATTCTCTAAAAGAGAACACATACTGACTCTTAGAACATGCTTGAGTAAATTTAAAGGAATTGAAATTATCCCATTCATATTGTCTGACCATAGTGCAATGAAATTGGAAATCACTGGCAAAAGAAACCACAAAAACTGCATAAAAAACATGGAAATTAAATAACACTACTCCTTGAACTCTTTAATGAAATTCAAATGGAAGCTGTACTCCCAAACTCGTTCTTGGAAACAAGCATTACCATGAAATCAAAACCAGTAAAGGATCCAACCAAGAAAGAGAGCTACAGGCAGATCTTCCAAATGAATATTGATCTAAAAACCCTCAGCAAGATATTAGCAAGCAGAATGCAGCAAATCAATAACAAGATTATGCACAATGACCAAGAATCATCCCAGGGATGCAGGATGGTTCAAAATACGTAAATCAATGAATGTTATACACCATATTAACACAGGCAAGGACAAAAATCACATGATTATGTCCATAGATGCAGAAAAAGCATTTGACAAGTCAAATACCCTTTCATGAGAAAAACTACAAAAAATTGGAATAGATAGTATTTATCTGATAAAAACATCCATGACAAACCAACAGCCAACATCATACTGAGTGAACAAAAACTGAAAGAATTCACTGTGAAATGAGAAACAAGGTGAAGATGTCCACTATCATGAATCTTGTTCAATGTAGTTCTAGAAACATTAGCTGGAGCAATTAGACAAGAAGAAAAATAAAAGGAATAAGGAAAGGAAAGGAAGAATTTAAAATATAAATATTTGTGATTACATGATACTCTACATAGAAGACTACAAAAACAGTAGTAAAAGACTTCCAGATTTAAAAACAAAATTCAGTAGTGTAGCAGGAAACAAAGTCAACATTCAAAAATCAGTAGCATTCCTGCATATGAATAGCAAACTCACTGACACAGAATTTATGGAAACAACACCTTTCACAATTGCATCCAAAATTTTAAATAGTTAAGATTCAATCTAAGGAAGGAAGTAAAAGAACTTTACATTGACATATACAGTAGTCAGAAAAAGGGTATTGAAGAGGGTACAAAAATGGAAAGATTTTCCTTGTTCTTGGGTAGAAAGAGCCAATACAGTGAAAATGACCATATTCCAAAAATTGTTATACAGATTTAATGCAGTCTTGATCAAAATACCAATAGCATGCTTTACAGATTTAGAGAAAATAATGCTAAAGTTTGTTTGGAACCAGAAGAGACATAGCATAGCAAAAACAATTCTGGGGAACAAATACAAGGTAGGGTGGCATCACAATCTATGACTTCAAATTATACTACAAAGCTACAGTGACAAAAACAGCATGATATTGGGGGAGAAACAGACCCATGAAACAATTCCAAACACATTCAACCACGTTATCTTTGACAAAGAAGTCAAACACCTTCAGTCAAAAAACTATAAACTCTTTAATAAATTATACTGCAAAAACTAGTTTCCCACATGCCAAACACTAAAGCTAGACTCATATCTCTCACCATACACTAAACTAAAATTGAAATGGATCAAAGGTCTAAATATTAAAACAGAAACTCTAAATCTGCTAGAACATTGAATAGATAGAACTCTTGATGATATAAAAAGTGTAGGAAAAGACGTTATGAATGTTGCACAGGAAATACCACAAAGAACTGACAAATTGGATCTAATCTTATTAGAAATCTTTTGTACAACAAAAGAAATCAATAACAGAGTGACTAGGCAAACCACAGAGTGGAAAAATATTTCAGATCAAGGGCTAATATCTAGCTAGAATATATAAAGAATTAAAAAAAATCAGACCTGGCAAATTTAGACACATTCCATAAATGGACATTTGAAATGAATGCATACTGCTCAGATGAAGAATTAGAAATTGCAAATAAATATACAAAAAAGGTTGATCATTGCTTGTCATTCTAGAGATAAATTAAAATAACACTGAGATTCCATCTCACCTTAGAAAGAATGGCTGTTAATCAGAAGTCAAGAAACAGCAAATGCTGGTGGGGCAATGGAAGAAAGGAAACTGTCCCCTCTGTTGTCGGGAGTGTAGACTGCTACAATGATTGTGGAAATCAGTGTGGAGATTCTTCAAAAAACTGAAACCAGCAGTTTCATTGAACCCAGCTTTTGGTATCTTACCAAAAGAATTAAAAGCATCATACCACAATATATGCACACTGATGTTTATAGTGGCATAGTTTATAATAGCTAACTCTTGGAAACAGCCCAACTTCCCATCAACCTATAGATGGATAAAGTAGATGTGATTTTCTTTACACAATGAATACTACTCTGCCATAAAGAAGGATAAGTTTGAGACATTTCTAGGTCAATGAATGCACCTTGAGATCATTCTCTTAAGTGACATAAATTGAACACTCGTGTAAATTTCACATTTTTTCTCTGGTATGAGAAGCTGAAAGTATAAATAAGGACCAAAATATATAGTAGATACTGTGAAATAGGAATAAAATGTTAAAATGAGAATGAAAACTAGGGAGGAGGATGGGGAAAATGGAGGAGAGGAAAAGGACAAGAAGAGAAAAAAAGGAAAAAATGCATACAAAACTTTTGTAAATAATCAGGGGAAAAGTGGTTAAAGGGAAGAGAGAAAAATATGAAAATAAAGAAGAGTGAAGATATATCATGTATAACAGTTTCTGCCTGGCAAGTGTAAGACTGGGAATTCAGTTCTGAGTACAAAAAAAAAAACCCACAAAAAAACCAAAAACAAGATATGTCATGTACAGGTACAAATTCCCATGATGAATGTGATCATTATGTGTGTCTAAAATACACTAATAATATTGATTTAATATAAAAAAAAAATAAGCTAGCAGCAAAATTGTTACTCAGGTGCTGTAATTATTTTTAATTATACATTTGTGACTTTGAGATTATCTGTTATTTCTCAAGCCTATTTATGTCACAAATACTATTCTACCATTCAAATTTTTGTTCATTAATTCCCTGAAAACAAAAGAAAAACCAATACACAGAATTTAAAATAAAAGAAACACTATGCAGATTTTCAATTATCTAATATTTCCAAGAAAATAGTTTCATAGACTAGTAATTTAATATTACTGTACAAAATATTATATTACACATTTAAGGAGCAATTTGAAATTTTTTACTCTATATTAATTCATTGAGAATTAAACATATCAACAATTTCTTGATATTAATGTTCACATCATCAATTGATTAATTAAAATTTAAATGTTAAAAGATGATATTTTCTAGTAGTACCAGTACTTAATATCTTTAATAAATACATGATATTAGGATTCCATAGTTAGGCATTAAAAGTAAGATATTGGAAAAATGTCAATTGTTTTCAAACACCACCAGGGGTGACATAAAACTATATCCTTTCTGCACTATGAATATTAATGGTTTCTGTGGTATGAGAAACCAAAAGTGTAAATAAGGACCAAAATGTATAATGAGTTTTAAGAAATGGGAAAAAAATGTTCAAATGAGAAGGAGAACAAGGTGCTGAGTGTGGGGGTGACAGGAAAGAAAAGAATAGAAGGAAAAAATGGAAGCATAACTTGTAAATCAAGAAGAGAAGAGGGGCTGAAGGGAGAGGAGGAGAACAGGAAGATAAGAAGAAGCAACATATATCATGTATAGGTTCAAATTCCCTATGATGAATGTTATCACTCTGTATATATAAAATGCACTAAAAAAAATTTTAAAAAACTGTATCCTTATGGGTTAATAAATGAAAATGAATGCTTTCTGGAGAGTGATCACCAGAAACTGGCACTTTTCCCAGATTCAAAAGATAATGGCTTATTAAGAAACTACCCCCATTGAAATTGGCAGAGTGGGGTCATAGGAAGTTAAGAAAGTCCATGTACCATAGACATTTTGCAAGGACATACTCTCCATATATCTATAGAGACCATATTGAATCTGCATCACTTGTCCAATAACTCAGAACAGAGGTATAATTGTGTAAAAAGCAAAATTCCAAGGACCTTCCACACTTTGTGTCCATAGGTTACACCTACATCATAATCTCATGAACAGATGAAAAGCACAAAGATTTATGGTTTTGATGATTTGAATAAAGGGGAGTGAATACGATACCTATCACATTTGAATTGTCCTAATTTTGGAGACATTTTTAGTTTTTCTTTGAGACTCTTTAAATATATTTTTATTATAATCAGAATCACTAGGAATTATTGAGTAGAGACTCTTTGCTGTTGGGAATGTAATATAATAGTTGTTAAATAATATTTATCAATATTAGATAATATCAAACTTCAGAGAATATCAACCTCACACATGAAGAAAATCAACATGTTGGTCAAGTAAGTATTATTTGCTCAAGTATGGAAAGTAGGAAATTACACTCAACCTGACCTGTTCTATTCTACCATCTATAGAGCTTCACCTAGCATGTGAAACAAAGAAAGAAAATAAGTGACAAGCATATAAAATGAAAAATAAAATCATATATCTTAGAAAATTATGACTTCATATGTAGGAAAAGATAAATAATATCAAATTTATGAAGAAGATTTAGCCAAGTCAAAAAACACTAAAACAATATTAAAAATCAATTGCTCTCATATATTCCAGCATTCAAGCATTGGATACATAAGCTAGCTATTTATAGCATAAAAATAGAAAAAGATAAAGAAGAAACAAGTGTACTAAAAGTTAGATTTTAAAAAAATCTTATGGCAAATAATGAAATTGGGAAATGTACTATGTACTTCTAGTGAAAGATTCAAATTTTTTAAAAAATCATTTATAGATTTCAAGAAAACTCCAATTGATCTAGTCAGTATGCTAAAAAATAATATTAAACCTTTTCAAATGTTTATTAAATCAATAAATCTGACAATATCGAGTGTATTTAATAATAGTATTATTCTGCCTGTATATCTTTAATAATTTATTCTTTCTTCTTAAATTACACATTTTTAATTTTTCACATTATATGATTTTAAGTATGCAATTTCCTTTTAAGGACATTTTTCATTTTTGAAATTTTTGAAATTTATAATTTTTATCTCATGATAGATTAGAGTGTATTGGTATCAATTTCCTCAGATTTTGGTCCCATAAATCTGACATTCGATTATTGCATTTTAAATTTAGTTTGAAGAAAAGTTATATTTGGAATCTCTAATAATTCAGTGTATATACTGAGCAACAAGTTACCAGAACAAGACAAATTTATAGAATTTCCTGAATAGCAGTGTTCTGTTTATAAAAAGCAATTCTCATACAGTATCTTCTGAAAAAATATTACTATCTGGACTCTACCTTGAATCAATCAATTTGTAATGCCATTAGACAGGGATAAATATCTGTCACAGTGTCTTGATTATACTCATTTCTGCTCAGTAGTCATTGTCTCTTTGTCAGTGGCCTTTATACCTTTCTAGAATGAACCTAATATATCTCTTATTCTAAAATCATTCTTTGGTCAAAATACTTCATTTCTCCATTGAGGTTACTTGCATTTTGGCTTACAGAGTATAACACATTTCAAACAGACTTTTTCCCATTATACTAATTTAATGTATCAGGACTGAACATTAAATTTCATACTTTTAGCAGGGACTTTAAAGCTGCAATAGAGTTGGAATAACCTGCTAGTTGTGAAAATGTACAGTTTGAGTTTTATTAACTTATGTATTTACCCAATAACTTTGACAGCAATAAAGATAGTGAACATATTCTGATGAAATCCATCATGTGGCAATTAGAAACATCTTTCCAATTGGATCTACCCCCATGTACAAAGAAAATCACTGAACTGGTTTCTCACACTTTGGGATTAATTTGTATTTATATAAATAAATCAATAGATTATTTTTAGAATTTCTTTTTTTAATTTGGTGTTATTATTTAGCATAACTGTTACACTTACCTGTGTTATTGTGCATATCGATAGTTTTATCTATTTTTTTTTCAAATAGTATTACCGTGTGGTTCCACTAAAATTTAAAATTATATGTGGGCCTTTGGTTATCTTCTGACTTTGAATATTTAAAATATGAATGTGATGATCTTTAGTGTACAACTTTTTGTAATTCTGAGTACAATATAGAATCTAGTGAGAAAAAAAGCAATTAAATATTTTATCAGCATACTTTAAATTGCAAATGACCAACAGGTTTATTTCAATAATGTATTAGATATTAAATACAAAATTTTCAATAAAAAATTTAGCTAGTTAGAAAAGAATATACTGTGTGAAAACTATAAATACAGTTAATTAGTCTGAAATTAGAGTATGATGTTGGACAAATATTAATAATAACAGAAATATTAATAACATAGTATTCTTATCATAATTGAAATTTACAAATTAATCTATTTTATAAACTGCATTTGAGGTAGAGAGAAAGTAATTTGATTTTCATGCCAGTTTAATGCCAAGTTGCTATACTTAATGACATTAAAGTTACTGTTTACATTTATACATATTTGAATTTCAATTAAAATTTCATGATTATGTAAGGAAAGGATTACCCTTAATTACCACCATCCAAAGCCCAATAAATTTAGAAAAATGGTGTAAGAACAAATATATTTTAATATGATTATGTATGAAACATGAATGAGTCTAGGTGGATGCATATATGTAATTTTATTTCCAAATATTCAAAGATCTCTTCTTAATAGAGTTGGCTATCAAATTGTAATTGCTGTTATTTTATGTCTTTTAGAGAAAACTAAAAAAGTATAGTAATAGCCTACAGTACTTACTAACCATTATAGCACAAAGAATAAAGAGAAAAGAATTACCTAAACCTGAAGAAATAATGACACAGATTTAACAGTAAAACTCTGTTTCTCAATTTCTCTTCACTGTGCATACCGTTATGTTTTTCAAGTATTCATTAGATCATTATCATTTCACTACTGATTTTGCAGTAATTGGGTTTAAGTGGATATAGACCTATTTATTATTCTGAACTAGAAAGTCAGAGAAATGAATTTTAAATGAAAAAAGATATCATTGGTTAAAAAATGCCACTAAAATGAATATTATGAAATTGCAATGTTTTAAAAAAAGTAATTCAAATAAAGAAAAATACAAATAAGCCATCAAGCAGATGTATTTTCATGAATATTAAAGGAATATTAAAGGAATAATAAAAACTAATGAAATACCTGATTTAGACTTTCTAGTAACAGTCAAAAAAAAATAAATGAATTACCAATAATTCCTTTTAAAACAAATATGAGGGGAAAGCAGGATATTATGAACTTAAATAATGCCATATTTTCTGTACATAATGTCATTTCACATTCTGTAAGATGGTATGTGGATAGATATACTGATGAGTACAGTCTTTCATCTTCTAATAATTTAAAGTGGTCATTTTATGTCCTCATCCATAAAAGTTGTGAAAACAAATGCAAAAAAGTTACAAGACAAAACATTGCAAACTTAGATAGTAAAATTTTTTTTAGTTTCAAACCTCTAAGAATATTTTTTCCATTTTAAAATGTGCATGGCTTACTTAGTTTATGGTAAACTATCCTTTACAACAGAAAACGCATTTCTTGCTTATGCAGAATGAATCACTAAATATAGCTCAGGCATAATATATAAGTAAAATAAATAATGTTTCTGAAATTCTAATGAAGAAATAGCCATTAAACCAGTAAAATGTTCTGTTAAATAATGGTAATTACACTAAAAGTGTTGAAAATTAAAAAACATCATCACTGGATATAATGTAGTAAAATAGATACCATGTGTACAGGTGTCCACTCTAAAGTTGTGACTAGTAAAAAATTCTGAATTGACATAAACTAATTTTAAACAAATTTATAGCTGAGTTCCTCAACTGCATTAGTTTCATTTCAAGTGCTCATGAACGACACATGGCTAATGTCTAGTGGCTACCATAATAGGTCATGAAGAGATAATGAGAATTGCCATTCTCACAAAAATTCTCATTCTATAGTGCTCATTATAGGAACACAATTTGTTTTTACTTAAAATATTTGTCATAGAATATTTTGCAATGTTTTGCTCACTTTATTTGCTTCCCTTTGTTGAAACTTTCTAATTTTTTATTATAAAAATATAAAAAAGATAGATATTTGAGGTTTATGCCAACTATTTGATGGTCTAGTGGGAGCCTAAGCAACACCTCTCCCCGCTTGGAAGACATTTGAGGGCAGGAAGAGTGTGGGTGAATCTTCCCACCACCTGGGGGAACCTGGGTGGGTCTACAAGATCCCCAGTGACACAGCTGGGCTCTGGTTGGGGTGCACTCCATGGACAGGTGAGTGTAGAGGCTGGGAAAAATATGAAGCTGCAGCAAAATACTAAGGGTTGGATCACACCAATACTCCTAGACTAGTAAGCCCAAGAAGAATCCAAGATTCACCCAACTGGCCCTAAGGAAAATTTAGGTGACTGGCCCCTCTTCTACTGTGTGGGGCCCAGTCACTGGGTGAATGCCAGTCACACAGTAGGACACTAAGACACACACACAATGGTTTGGCAAAACTAATGGGATTTAAAAGACTGAAATACAAAACCAAGAGGTGAAAATGAAAAGATAAAAAAGCGAAATGCAGTCAAACCTCCAGCCCATCTGTAACAAGTACAAGAGACATCCACATTGAAGACATTGGAAGACAAACAACTTAAATTTTTGAAAAAACACCAAGTAAAGTAAAGAAACAAATCCATGAGGCTATAGAGGAAATCAGACCAGAAATAATCTCTAAGGTAAAGCAACAAATGACAACCTTAATGAAGGAATTTCTCACTCTAGCTAGAGATGACATAGATGAAAAGAATACAGGAGCATAGGAAAATAATGCAAACCTTGAATGAACAGTGTAGGAATGAAATAGAATGCATGAAACAGATTCAAAGAAATATTCAAGAAATTAAAAATTCTGTTGAAAACTGGCAAAACTGCTTGAACGAAACTGAACATAGACTTTCAGACCTTAAAGACAAGTTTGCAGTTCGTGATAACAAGATAAAAAATCTCTTAAAAATAGCAAGGAAACATGAAATAACAATTCAATGCCTTCAAGATGATACAAAGAAAAACAATGTAAGATTGATAGATGTCAGTGAAAAAGCAGGAGTCAACACAAATGACATAAAAAAAAAAACTACTTGCAGAAGAGCAGAAAATTTCCAAAGCATGGAGACAGAATCTGACATACAAATAACTGAGACATATAGAACCCCAAACACTTATAACAAAAATAAATATACATCCAAATATATAATAATGAAGATCCCAGAAATTCAGCACAAAAACAGAATATTAAAATTTGTTAGAGAAAAGAAACTGATCACCTATTAAGGAAAGTCCATTAGAATCACACTGACTTCTCAACACAAATCTTCAAGTCAAGAAGAGCTTGGACTGAATTATTCTGAGTCCTGAAAAAAGACAAATTTCAACCCAGATTGATTTAACCTGCAAAACTGTCTTTCAAAAATAATGGAGAAATAAGATATTACCATAACAAAGAACAACTAAAGAAATTCATGATCACCAAACCAACCCTAGAAAGAGGACTGAAAGATATTCTAGATAGAGATAAAAATGACAACAGAAAGAAACCACCAGGAAAAATGAGCAATTAAAGAGGGGGGAAAAGCAGGGAACCAACAGTAGGAAAATAACATTACAATGATATGCCAATACATAATAACTTATAAAAGTTATAATCATCAATGTAAATGTCCTCAATTCACCAATCAAAAGAAACAGATTGGCAGAATGGACCAAGAAACAAGATCCAACAATATGTTGTATACAAGAAACACACTTAACTAAAAAAAAATTCGTAGACTGAAAGTTAAAGGATGGAAAGCAGTATTCCATGCAATAGGAACCCAGAAAAAAGAAATGATAGACATTGTTTGCAGATAACATGAAAGATCAAAAAGTATCAAAAGAGATAGAGAAGGTGACTGCATATTTGTTAGGAGAAAAATTCAAGAGAAAGAAGTAACAACCATACATATCTATGCATCAAATATGGGAAGCACCCAAGTATGTAAGACAAGTATTAATAGACAAGAAAAATCAAATATGCAATAGTGCAATGGTAACAGGAGAGCTTAACACCCTGTTATCACAAAGATACAGATCAAATAGACAAAAAGGAGATTTATATATGGAGGTAGGGTGCAGACGGTCCTGTAAACCAGGGGAGTCAAGAAAGTAGATGAGGTTCTGGAAAGGGTTGAGAGATGGGCTCCTGGGTATTGCTGCTGTCTAAGGAGTGGTGGAGGGAGAGAGTTGAGTTGAACTCACACATGGAGAATGCAAAGCATTGGCAGCCACACAGTTACCATTCCAGGCTTGCATGGGAGAAGATTGCATGCCTGTGTCTGTCCACTGGGGTGGCTCCAGCCCCTGGTTAATCAAAGGTTTGTTTCATTTGCCTGAATGTAGGGAAGGAGTTGGCTTTAATCAGGATGGGAGTTTTTGCAGTATCTTTGGTTTTAGCAAGGTTGTGATTGCTTGTGTCAAAGGAACAAAGAAAATAACATCAGAACCCATAACCAGAACACTGATGCTTAAACGCCTTTGAAAGAATACACTTTTACATGAAGCAAAGAGTCTGCTGCAGCATGTGTGCCATAGGTTTGCCACCACTGACCTATATGCCAACCACCACACGAAAGCTGAGAGTGCTAAGGTTGTCTCATGAGCTGATGTGGCTTCTGAAACACACTTGCACAAAGAAAGAAGAAAAAGCCAGAGCTGGGACACCCATCCTCTTCTGACCTTGATCATCTGAGTTCAAGGTTCGGCAGCCTTCAGACTCCAGGACTTGCTCTGGTACCCCCTCAGTTTCTCAAGACTTTAGACTTAGACTGAACTGCACCATCAGCTTCATATTGTAGGATTTCTCAGCCTCTATAATCACATGAACCAATTTCCATCGTAAATCATCTGTCTGTCAACTTCTGTTTCTTGGTGGAAATACGACTACTATAGGTTTTTGTACTGGGAATGGAGTATTGCCATGAAAATCCAGAAGCAGTTTGGGAACTGAGTAATGACTAGAGCTGGCAGATTTCCTAGAGCATGAAGGAAGAAACCTATATTGCCATTAATGTTCCATATTCTTGTGAGGAATAGGAGAGCGGTATAGAAAGCTCCAGTCTTCTCTAAGATTACCTAAATGGTCCTGATCAGAATGTTCCTAGAAATATGGATGATAGAAGCTGTTTTGATGAGGTCTCTAAAAGGAATGAGGAATGTGTTACTGGCAACTGGACAAAAGATGATTCTTCTAAAAAGGCAGAGAGCTGAGAATATAGCTCAGTGCACAGCGCCTCCCTGGCAAGCACAAGGTCAATTATTCAATCCTTGGTACAAAAAATAAAAATAAAATGGCAAAGAACTCAGATTAATTATGTTTATTGCCTAGTGTTTTGTGTAGGTAAAGCTCCTGAATGATCAGTATATTTAGCAGAAGAAATATTCACACAGTGTTGAGGGTTTAGCATGTCTTCTCATGTTGCTCAAAATAAAATGCAAGAAGAAATGATTTAAAGATGGAATTTACTGTCAAAATAAGCAAAACGAAGATTTGGAAAATTCCCATTCTGTTAAAGGGAGGAAGAAAAGGAAGGAGGGAGGATGAGACAGAGAGGCTATTTAGGAGAGAACGCCAAGGGTATAACCATAAGGAGATTGGTATGGACAGAAAGAAGCATCATCACATGACCAGAACACCAGAGCCATGGAGCAGAACAATTTCAGTGACCTGGTCCTCACTTTCCAGTATAGTGTTCAACTCCTGCTGTGGTTCAAGTTGGCCTAGGTATGACTTAGACCATGCTTCAGAGGGCACAAGTGGGAAACAAGGGTGGTGGCCACTTGGCATTAGTTTTGTGGGTGCACCAAGTGCAAGAGCTATGGGAGCATGGCTGCCTCCACCTAGATTTCAAAGCAGGCACAGAATGGCCACAATAATGATGCCACCATAGAGAACCTGGGATGGTGGGACCACCCCAAGGGCCCCAAAATTAGAGGTTTACCAACATGCAAATCTAGTCTAGAAGAGTCTGACTCCAATCCATGAGAGCTTTGGAGGTTGGGGTAAATATCTGCCAAAGCCATGTGGATAGGGCCAGTTAGAACCTTGTGGTCCAACTCTACTGCACCCAGCATGTCTGGAAAGTGGGACATCAAATCAAAGAAAATCATTCCCAAGCCTAAAGATTTAATGTTTTCCCAACTGGGATTTAGATTTACTAGGGACCAGTTATGCCCTTTCTTCAGTTCCTCCCATTTGAAATGAGTGTTATCAGGGTATGGCTGATGCATACCTATAATTCCAGTACTCTGGAAAGCTGAGACAGGAAGATCACAAGTTCAAATCCAGTCTGGACAACTTAAGAGATTTCGTAAGACTGTCTCAAAAAATACAAAAGCTCAGTGCAAATGCCCTGAGTTCAATCACCCATACTATGTAAACACACACACACACACACACACACACAACACACAATAAATTCAAGAAATGAAATGAGAGTATTTATGCGAAAAAACAACAACAAAAAAACCAAATGGACAAAAAGTCAACAAGGAAATAACAGAAATGAACCAAACATGCTAACAAATGGACTTAATAGATATTTACAGTGTCTCACCCAACAATGTCAGAATACACATTCTTCTCAGCTGCACATAGGACATTCACTATAATAGACCATATATACTAACCCAGAGAATGTGCCTAAGTAAATGCAAGAGAACTGAAATTATCCCATGCATATTATCCAAACACAGTGCAATAAAATTGAAAATTAAAGGCAAAAGAAACTACAGAAACTCCATAAACACATGGAATTTAAATAACTCTCTCCTGAACAACTAATGAGTCACACATAAAATTAAAGAAATAATTAAATAATATTTACAGTCAAATGAAAATGCTGATACAACATACTGGAATTTGTGCAATGCAATGAAAGCAGTCCAAAGAGGGAAATATAGCAATGAACTCTAATATCAGGAAAACAGAGCAAGCATAAATAAGCAACCTAATGCTGCACCTCAAGCTTCTAGAGAAAGAAGGTCAAGTCAAGAGCAAAGCTCATAGGAGGGAGGAAATTATAAAGACCGGAGCGGAAATTAATGTAATTGAGACTAAGAAAACAATGCAAGGAATTAATGAATTGAAGAGTAAGTTCTTTGAAAGAATAAATAAAATTTAAAAACCCCTAGCCAACCTTATCAGGAAAAGGAAAGAAAACCTCAAATTTATGCAATGAGAAATGAAAAGGATGAAATCACTACAAATCATGTGGAAATGCAGAAGATCTTCATTAGGCACATTGAAAATCTTTAATCGCATAGGCTGCAAAACACAGAAGAAATGGACAGATACCTAGAAACTTATGAATTACCAGAGCTCAATGAAGAAGATATAAAAATTTTGAATAACCCAGTATCAACTTGTGAAATCACATACATAATGAAAAACTTACCAACAAAGAAAAGTCCAAGTCCTGATGGATTTATGGCTGAATTTGAGAAGAAATTTAAAGATTTAATGCCAACATTCCTCAAACTCTTTAATGAAATTGAAAAGAAAACAACTCTCCCTAATTCATTCCTGGAGGAAAGTATTACTCTGATACCAAAACAAGAGAAAGACCTAACCAAAAATGAGAAATACAGGCCAATCTCCCTAGTGAACACAGATTCAAAAATCCTCGATAGAATACATAGCAAACAGAATGCAGCAAATTGTTGAGAAGATTATACACCATGACCAAATGGTATTAATCCCAGGAATGAAGGGATAGTTCAACACATGCAAAACAATAAACATAATATACCACATCAACAGAGACAAAGACAAAAATCACATGATCATCACAATAGATGCAGAAAATACTTTTTAATAAAGTCCAACACTCATTCATGATGAAAATCTCACAGAAAACCAACATAGATAGTTTATGCCTCGATCTGATAAAAATCATCTATGACAAACTAACAGTAGATATCACACTAAACAGTCAAAAATTGGGAAGCTTTAACTCTGAAATCAGGAGCAAGACAAGGATGCCCACTATCACCACTTCTATTCAACATAGTTCTGAAAACATTAGCCAGAGCAATTAGACAAGAGAGAGAAATAAAAGGAATAAAAATAGGGAAGAAGAAGTTATAGTATCATTATTTGTAAATGACATGATACTCAACATAGAAAACTCCAAAAACTCCATTGAAAGATTTCTAGATGTAATAACCAAATTCAGTAATGTAACTGGATACAAAGTCAACATTCAAAAATCAATAGCATTCCTGTACACAAAAAACAAACTCACTGAGAGAATTATTATGGAACTAGCACCTTTCACAAGAGCATTTAAAAAAATGAAATACATAGGAATCAACCTAACAAAGGAAATAAAAGGATCTGTATATTGAAAATTACAGTATTCTAGCTGGGCATGGTGGCACACTCCTGTAATCCCAGCACTCGGGAGGCTGAGGCAGGAGGATCATTGCAAATTCAAGATCAACCTGGGCTACAAAGTGAGCTCAAGGCCAGCGTGAACCACATAGCAAGACCCTGTCTCAAAAAGACAAATAAAAAAGAATTATAGTATTCTGGAAAAAGATATTGAGGAGGATACCAGTAAATGGAAAGCTATCCCTTGCTCATGGATAGAAAGAACCAATATTGTGAAAATATGGCCATACTCCCAAAACTGTTATAACAGATTTAATGCAATCCCAATCAGAATACATTATCATACCTCACTGATCTGGAGAAAATGTTCCTAAAATTCCTTTGGAAATAGAAAAGACATAGAATGGCAAAGGCAATGCTGAGAAACAAAGGCAAGGCAGGAGACATTACAGTTTCAGACTGGAAATTACACTACAAAGCTAGTGTGATAAAATCAGCATGGTACTGACAAAAAACAAACAAACAAACAACCACAGATATATGGAAGAACAGACCAGATTAGAAGATGCAGACACAACTACGAAGACACTCAGCTGCCTTATCTTTGGCAAAGAGGTCAAACATGTTCACTGGAAGAAAGATAGCCTCTTTAAGAAATGGTGCTGGAAAAACTGGTTTTCTACATGCCAAAGACTAAAACTAGACACATGTCTGTCACCATTCACTAAGCTAAAGTCAAAATAAATTAAAGATCTAAATATTAAACAGAAACGTTAAATCTATTAGAAGACAAGGTAGGTAGATACCTTGAAGACATAGGTGTAGACAAAGAGTTGATGAACAAAATGCAAACTGCACAGGAAGTACTTCAAAGAATCAGCAACTGGGGTCTCTACTTATTAAAAAGTTTTTGCACATCCAAAGAAATCAACAGAGTGAAATGAAAACCCACATACTGGGAAAAAATTTTATCCAAGTGTCCCTCAGACAAAGGGCCATGTAAAGAACTGAAAAAAAATTAGACCCTCCATATTCAAAGGCCTAATCCAAAAATAGGCATCTGAGAAGAATATACACATCTCAAATGAAGAAATACAAATGGCAAATAAATATATGAAAAAATGTTTGACATCACTTGTCATTCGAGAAATGCAAATTTAAAAAACACCGAGATTCCATCTCACTCCAAAGCAAATGGCTGGCATTGCTGTGGAGAAAAAAAGAAACATTTCTGCCCTGTTGGTAGGAGTGTATATTGCTACAAACACTGTGAAAATCAATGTAGAGATTCCTTAAAAAACTAGCCTTGGAAGTTTATTTCTAATCAGCTATTCCCCTTCTGGGTATTTTCCCAGAGAAATTGTAAACATCATTCCAAAGCACTATATGTGTACCCATGTTTATAGAAGCACAATTTATAGTAGCTAAATCTTGAGAACAGCTCAAATGTTCATCAACAACAGAATGGATAAAAAAAGATGTATTTCTGTACAATGGAATACTCCTCTCTATAAAGGATAAACTCAAGGCTTTTATCAGTAAATGGATGCATCTTGAGACCACACTCATAAATGAAATAAATCAGACCCACATGTGTAAATGTCTTTTTGTCTCTCTAGTGTAAAAAACTGAAAGAGTAAATAAGATCCAAAATATACAAGAAATATTGTGAAAATGAAAAGAGAAGAAACTGCTCAAATGGTAAGAACAACTGGAATTGGAGAAAGGAGAAAAGAAAGAAGGGGAAAGATTATATATATATGATAGATAATTATCCTACTAATCTCTAATCATCAAAAAGAACAGTTTGTGCTCTCACCATTTGATTGATCATTTTTTTTCATGCCTATATCCTGTAATCTGAACAACTGTATTGAAGATAACAATACGCAATTTATTTTCCATTGTTAATCTCCTATTATTTGGTTTGGAAATTCTGTTCCATTTTTTTTTCTTTTTTCACTGTAAAATAAGAATTAAAAAAAGGAATGCAAATGAAAATTATTTTTTAGTGCTGCACTATTGCCATTTGTTATCATGCCATTTATACATTTGAAGATATTGACAAGACTTAGAAAACACTGGACAATATTTAGAAACTTTGGAGGGAGAACCCTAATTAAAATTTTAGGTTTATCTTTTGTCATTTATTGCATTTTTTTGTCGTAGATCATCCATTCCCAGCATTCTCCTCAAACTCTTATCTGTATTTACAGCAAATTTCTATTTATATGATAAACTAATTCAACATTCTTGAAGTTGTATATATCACATGGTGAGTTTTAATGATACTACAAAAAATTAAATATAATACTTTTAAAATGACATTGTATTTAAATAATTGCTAATAGAGAATTAACTAATATGTCTAGATTTCATTTAACATATTCTTTCAAATCACTTTGAATGAACTTGAACTTAGTAGTATTTCAGTCCCATAATATTGCATGACAGTCAACATTACTAAGAATCATAATATTCTCACAAAATTATAAAATATCTTAGTATGAATAATCAATGTTAACAACCATTTTGGAAAATGTAACAAACTGACAATATCTTTGTTTTATTTTTTAGCACAGTCAATGAACCTCTTAATGGACTTTATGTTAGTTCTCAAATACACGAAAGCTGAAGGAAATCACAAGATTTACTTTAGTACACATTTTATTTTATTATGTCATTTTTTTCTGAATTTTGAATGAAATACATTCATCTTTAAGTTATTTTACAGATATTTTTAATTCCTTCAAAATAAAAACTTTTGTTCATCATTCTAGCAGATTCTAAGATAAGCAAAACATTTCAAACACTGATATTGCTTTACACAGTTTTCTATTGCTGTGGTAATATACTTGCGATAGATTATAAGGAGGAAAACTATATTTTGATTCATGGTTTCAGAGGTTGCAGTCCATGGTGACTGCATTCTATTGTTTGGGGGGCCAAGATAAGGCAAAATAATGGAGAACATATGGTGGAGGATGTCTCTTCATCTCAAGGTGGGTGAGACAAAAAAACGACAGAGAAGAGGTAGCAACCTGATACTTCCTTCAAGAGCTTATATCCGATTACTTTTGTTCCACTAGATCGTCCCTCCTAAAGGTTATGCCATCTCCCAATAGTGCTACAAATCTCTAACAAGTGGACTATTGGGGGACATTTAAAATGCATACCATGATACTCAAAGTCTCCTCAGAAACCCAAGGTAAATGCTTAAATGTGAGACTGTAAAAATCAAAATGAAAGTTAAATACTTCCCAATATGCAATGACAATAGGAAAGCATTCCTACTCCTAAAGGAATAATAGGAAAATAGCATGGAGGTATCTGAACAAACCAATGCCAGAATGAAACAGGGTACAATTAGATCCTACAGCTCCATGTCTGGTGTACAGGGCACAATGTGGTAGAATGTGTTCTTGCATACTTGGGCAGTTATACCCCTAGATATTTGTGGCCGTAGCTCACTCTCTTGGCCTGACTCTCTTCACTGCTTTTGGTCTTCTTTTGTAGGTGTTCTATGTTCTTGACATCTCTAACATTCTGATTATCCCATTATAGCTTTGGGTTCCCTCTCACAACTTCACGTAGCCCTGTCAGGTTTCTTTTTTTTCTGACTGAAGTCAAGTTTCTCAAATTCTTCAACACTTTTTTTGCTCTAGGCTCTGACTAAAACTGGCCAACAACAGTCAACAATATTCATGCCACTGCCTGAATATTGTGCTGCCTTGATATTTCCTCTACCACACTAATAAGTAATTTCAAAATAATTTTTATTAGTATGTGCTTGCCATACATAATGTTGACATTCATCACTGTGAGTTTATACCTTTACATATGTATGTTGATTCTTTTTTTTTATTCCCCTTCCCTCCCTTCAACTATTCTTCCCTTCGTATTTACAAAATTCTGTTTGCATGTTTTACTGCCAAAAAGTCTCAGGCAGACATGAACAAAATGTGGGTAATTATTTGTAAAACCATAACATCAATGACCATGATACTTAATGGGTTGAAGGAAAAAATCTATCTGCACAGAGTGAGTCTGGAAGGGAATAACTATTTCCTCTGTATTACATACCATTATGTATTCCTGAAAGTCAGCTGCTTTTCAGACACTATTATTGAGGTTGTAAATGATTGCTTTTTATTTCACTGAAAATTAAATCCTGTTGCAAAAATAGAATGAAATTCCAATGAATGCTTTTGTAGTTTAAATTCTGCTGTGGATGTTTGAGTGAAGAGTAAATTCTGTTTCCCAGCTAGAATCAAGTGGAGGGAAAAAGAAAAAGAACAAGAAATCAATGAGTACATGGTCACTCTATTCATTGTGAGAAGGATGTTGCATCAAAATAAGAGAAGAATTTTCATAAGTGAGGTGGTGAGCAATAGAGCATTTTAGTTAGAATGCAGTCCTGGAAATTAGATTTAAGACCCTGTGGTTAAAAAAAAGTAGCCTGATATGTATACTATCTTTAGTGAAATAAATAGTGGTTTTAACGGTTTTCCTTTTGTAAGTGTCATACCAGATTGACGAGAAGGTTTGCTTTAAATATGTGAAATATCACCTAGTAAATGTCAATAAACATTTTCATTTTGACAGAACAGGTCAATCAAATTTCAATATTTTATATGGATATTTTCCTAGATCTAGACTAATTCTATCACTTAGAACATTACTATTGTTGATAAAACATGGAAATGTGTTTAAATTAACAATTCAATATTTAGAACTACAGTTTGATTAGAAGTGAATAATATATAAGTCACAGTTTTTTAAAATGATGTTAATTTGATTATAATCAAAACTTGATTCTGAATATAATCTAGGAAATAAGTAAACTAAAATTATATATGATAACATGAAAATGATTTTAAAATGCAATGATTTCAAGCTTGAAAACATCAAGAAACAAGTGGAATACCAGATTTCTATTAATATAAAATATATAGGCATGCAAAATAATGCTATATATTGTTCATAGTTGCAAATACATCCAAAATCATAAAACATAATGCACATTACAGACATCAAATTTGGCATAGTAGTTATCTCTGAAACGAGAGCAGATGGGTACCTTAGATACAAAGTACATTTCAACTATATCTACCATGCTTTGCCATTAAACTCTTTGAAGGCTACAAAAGTAGTTTTATTTTTATCCTTTTTTTCACAAAATATTTCTTCATGAATATAACAAGAAAATACTGAGTTACTGTCTCATATGTGCAAAGCTTAGAAGACAATAAAAACAATAAAATGATGCCTTAATGAAATATGTTAACATTAGATGAATAAGAGAAAATGTTATGAGTTAAAATGTCAATAACTTTTTATAGTTTCCTGACTGGCAATCATAAAACCAAAAGGTGTGAACCATGGAGTAATTTCCATAATACATCTTCGGCTTGTCCCTCTGACCCCACTTCTCCTCTCAAGGCCATGCCCTCTCTGTTTCACCCTTTTGTTGTGGAACATTTAGAAGAAAACCAGCAAAGATGTGAAGAGATGCCCCTGTAACTCACTTAGAGAGAGCTGCCATAGTAACATGAAGCATAGATCTCCAGGCAGCCAGGGGAATGTGGTGGGTTCTTGATCTTTAATCTTATTGCTCAGAGAATGATTAAGAAGTTGTTTACTAAAAATCTGAAATGTAATAAAAACCAGGAATCATGTAAGACAGTGACAAAGTAAATCATATGTGTCTGATAATTTTTATCCAAAATAATAATGTTAACTATATTTATATTTAATTAGCCTCAACAGTAAATAAATCACATCTTTGCCTAAAATTGTTAACTAGATAATAGAGCCAAATTAAAGATATGATAGCCTAATAGCAAAAGTTTGTTCTAATCACTAATTCTAAAATTTGATTCTGTGAAAATTCAGATTCACACTCTTGGTATTAAATATATTTTTTAAGTACTACATTCTGTTTTCCTAATTCTCAGAAAGCATTATTTTCAAATTATTAATTTCATCAAGCGCCTATAGAATAATTACTCATTTGCAAATTGAACAGATTTATATGATTCCCTGACAAATAGTCACATTAAAAAACAAATAACAAAAAATAACAGAAATATATAAGTTCTCCAAAAATATTCTCATTTCAAAATCAACAATGCTTAACATCAGAATCGCTCAAAATTCCACTTCAATCTCCAGGATTCCTACAATCCTCATTTCTAAAATTTATGTACTAATCGTTTTCACCTGGTTACAACTGTGTTGAAAACTGAATAAAACACTTAAGACAAGGTTAAAAAGGAGGTAAACTATAAGTCACTGTTAGATATTCAATAATTCTATTGTTTGTATATTTATTTTAGTATGCTTTTTATTTTGTAAGTATGTTCATGAAACACTTATTTGATGTCTCCACAATGTGAATTACTAGATACTTAACACAACTGTATTTTATGAATGAAATTTCACAATACAAAGAATACATATGCACAATTACTAAAGATGTTTTTTATGCCTCTCCGTGGTGCCTTTGCTGACATCCTCTGTTAAAGGTCTTTTTCTCTCTACTAATTAATGGCAAAGATTGAGTTCAGTAGTGAGAATTATATGCAGTTAATTTGGGACTCCTTGGAGGATTCTGTAGAAGTTCATTACTATCTTATCAGGTCAGGAAATTCTTTTGCTATATGAAGAAATGTTAGTTACCTGTTGTTAAAAATATTTGGCTATCCCCCTTTCCTTGTAATGTATTGCCTTTTTAAGAGAATCTATTGTTAACACTTATTTAATTATCTCTCACACTTTTTTGTCAAATTATAAATTATAAGTGGATACTGAGTGTTGCTAATCAAGCAGCTATCCTCAAAGGAGGCTAGCAACAAAGGGGAATGTCAATTATTTTCTAAAGAAAAACTTCAGAAGAAAACAACACTTGATGTGAAAAAGCTGTGCTTTTTCCCATTACTCTCTAATCCTATGTCAATATTTCTTTAAGTAATTGATTATGAGTCATAATAAAGCAAAGTAGTGCTTATCAAGTTTTAACAAGTTAAAAACAACTCAACTATAACTTAATACTTTTCTTTCTTTCCCAAGAGACTGAAAAATAAAATACATTTAACACTCACATGAATTTATTTATTTTTATATATTTTATAATCAATATCATGGTAAAAGCAACATCAACAATCTATGAAATAAAAGAATCTTGATGTTAAAAATTTTTAATTAAGGAAAAGATGCTAGAGGCTGAGTCAATGATATTTGAAAACAATTCATGCTTCAGTATCTGAAACTCCAAACTAGTGAAGCACAAAATGATCTAAAAAATCAGTTGAAATCTAGTTATCCATGTGTAGTAACTAAGAAGGCAACACTTAGAAAAGCAGTGGCAGTAGATGGAACCTTTGTGTTTATCAATTTTATTAATTAATTTTGCAAAAACCAGGTCAAAATTTGGGACAAGAAATATTTTAGACTTAAAGCCTGTGACAGTATTAGTCTTCACTCTTAAAGGAATGTTTAACAGACTTTAACTGTCTCAATTTTGATTTTGAAGTATGCTTAGAAGGACAGAACTTCAAGTAAATGGAAAGTGTATTAGATTGCTAAATGTCTGATTGTCTTTAATGGAAATAAATCAGTATCTAGTCTCTGAATTCCAACTTTATTTTTGCATAGCTATTCCAATTATTTCCCTAAAATGTACTGACCTTAGAGAACTGCTTGTAGTTTCATGAGAGTGTATTTCTGGCACATTGTTTTCTAGTTAAAGCATTCCTTCTCAACAACCAAAAAACTGATGAAATTGAGTCAGTTCAGAAATTAGCACAGATCTTCAGGAAGTTGCAAGCTGTGCTGGTCCTAAAAGTGCAAGGATACCGTATTTTTCACCATTTTTTTTCCTTAACAAAATCCACTTGATCAATCCATTGAAATAATTGAAAAGAAAGATTCAACATGTGGGGAAAAACTCCTTTACACAGACATTATTTTAATGGGGTGAATAACAAAATGTAAGAATTTTAGTATTATTTTTAGTTCTGTAAGTATCGAATGTAGTGACAATTTTTTTTTTCATTCCAGAAGCTATTCCTATCATCTTGTTTTGAAAACCTATACTGCTATTGTTTTGGGTTTGTTGTTATTGTTTGTCTCTTTTGCCTTTGTTTTTTTTTTCTGTCTTTTTTCTCTTAAATAAATAAAAAAAATTTTGTATACTAAAAAAAAGAAGAAAGGATGAAATTATTTTTAAAAAGAGAAATGTTTCTCGTCTTAACATAAATGTAGATGATCCTGTAACATAAAGAGATGCTTGCACATTTAAGATTATTCACCCTCTTTTTTGAGCAATTGTTTCCCCTAGATGCAATAAGACAAAGGGCATGACACAAAATAGGACACATTCTTTATTTCACATTAGAATAGAGAATCCTTAAATTCTGTTTATAAAAATAATGCAATATAATCATTGGTGCTAATTCAGAGCAAGCTCAAACATATAGATGCTAAATTGTTTCTGAGCTAATGTGTTTTTGGAGAACAGAGTGAAGTCAAACTGATACTGTTTAATTGTGCAATAGTGTGTGGGGCCAAACAGGATTCTTTTAATTAGTAGTTGTTTTCAATGTCAATATTTCTCAGATGATGGAAATTATTCCCATTGAGAAAGGAAGTTATTAAGAAATAATATTTATGCCAAAGCAATATTTTCAATACATTCTGTATGGTTTTTTTGGGTACTATGTGTTATTTGCCAGTATCCATGGCATCTACACAATAGAAACCATAATTTTCCCAATATGGCAGTCAAAATACATCTTCAGACTGTACTAAAGTTCCCAGAGGAAAAATATTGCAATCTTTTTCGAATCAGTGGTCCAAAGGCATCAATAAACAACTTTTTATCTTTGGCCCAGATAACACTGGGCATAGACTGATTGACTGGAATCCTTATGCAAGACAACAGGAATGTCGGCACATATAGTTAAGTTATACAGTAAGTTGTGCAGAAGTAATTAATTCAATGAGAATGAGTTTGGCTTGAAAAATATGCTCATAGGTTATCAGTTATAGTTATTACTTCATGGTATACAACCCTGGGTTTCTCCTCATCTATTATTGGTGGAAATGTAATATGGTAAAACATTTTATAATTATAACATGACCCAATAGTTCCTATAATAAGTATTTAGTGGTAAAAAGGAAAATTTTATCCTAAAAGTAAGTTTAAACAACTGTTCATAGCAGCGTTAGACATAATAGACAAAAACTTGAACATCCCCCATGTCCCTATATAGAATGGATAAACAAAGGATATTTATTTATAATAAAACATTAATAAAGAGAATGTAGAGATAAACATGCCACAAGTGTGACTCCTGAAAGTATTTGTGATGAATTAAAGAAACTTTATACAACACTATGACTAGTAAGTTGTGTTTTAAATTCTGAGGTCCATTTAAAACACCTGGAGAGAAAGTTTTACTATCACAATGATTCCTCTTTTGCAAATTTACTTTATGAGTCTTATGGTTGATACATTGTGTCAACTTGAGAAGCTTAGAAGTTTAACTGAGAGACTCAGCAGGGAGTCAGGGTTCTTACTTTGTAAATATCCTCATCTTGTGCAAAGGAGGGCAAGGACATTTTGTGAGTGTTACACCTACCCTGAAGGTTTTGGTGGAGGGGGTGGCTGGTGTATAATTTGAGGGTAGAGAAGAGGCTCTTTTGCTCTTTTGCTCTGGCTGCAAAAGTGAAGTGCTGTCCCTGTGCCATGCCACCCTGCCTTGGACCCAGCTGATTATGGACTGAAATCTCCAGAAACTGTGAACTAAATAAACCTTTCCTTGCTTCACTTTGGGTGTCAGGTGTTTGTCTCAGCAACGAAGAAAAGTGACCAGAGCAATGAGTTTTCAGTTTTCTAATATAGAAAATAGTATGAGACAGAGGCATAAGCAAGTTAATTGCAAAGTTCATGTGAAAAATAAAGAAGCAAGAAGAAATGCAACTTGTGAAAAAAAAAGATAGTAAAATGAAGTTGTCATGAAATCTTAAGTCACATTTCATAGCAATGTTTTTGTATGGCATTGTGAATAGTCAAATAATAACAGTCAAATAGGAAGTTGCTTTAAACATCAAACATGTAAATGTAATAAATGTTAACTATCATATAATGGTAATTTCCAGATATGGGGGTTGAGGGAGAATGGGAAGTTATCAGTCAAGGGATACCAATTCTCAGCTACACAAAGGAAGTCAGTCCAAGAGATCTAGATATTGACATGTAAGTGACTATAGTTAACAAAATATTGTATACTTCACAATCACTGAGAATTAATTTAAACTCTTCTTACCACAAAATAGTAAGTATGCAAGATAATGAACATATTAATTAAACACACTGTCGTTTGAAAATCTATACATGTATCAAAACATCACATTATGCAGCATATATATATATATATATTTTACAGTATGCAATAAAAATAAATGCAATGAATATTGGTTAGATGGTATGTTCATAATCTGAGACACCAAAAAACTACCAGATGATGATATATTCTAACAGATATTGTTATGAAATCTTTAACATATTGGAACTGAAAACGAATGCAGGACAGAGCACATTTTACTTACAGTCTGTTAAGTGTGTTTCTGTTAGTACCATCTCCTGCGCTGCACCATGTCACTGACCTATGAAGATGGTGTCCCTGGCTTGCACAGTTTGAATCTTCTGTGGTCACATACTCCCATTCTGACACTTGGGACAGAGTCATCTGAAAGGATGTACAAGAGGCAGGATCAAAGCCCTAATAGGAAAGGAACCACATGACTGGTACAAGGAATGATAATAAGACTATATTTCAGTAAACCATTTTTTGCCTTAGTGCTAATCTTAGTAAAAATGAACAAAAATAAATTCTAAAAATTAATGATTATGTTTTATTATTATTATTACTATTTTGTGCCAGGAATCAAACTCACAACCTCAAGCTTGCCAGGCAGGCGCTGTGCCATTGAGTTATATTCCCAGCAAATTAATGATTAGTAAAAATAGTAAACTTGTAACTTATTAGCTAAATAACTTGATTCTCTAGGTAAATAGCTTTGACTTATGGCTAAATTCCTTTTAGTCAGCTCTTTGACACACTAGGTATCTTATTTTTCTCCCTTGAAAGCAAACATGTGGTTTAGTTCCCATTTCTAAGAATAAATTGCCGCTTAGATCCAGAATGTCACTTCAGGGGTCACTGTATTAGGTAAGCAATATTTCCTTCAAGTTCCATGAACGATTATTTATAGTATTTGTAGTTTAATTTTACAAAAACATCTAAGAAAATTGCTGGTGACCTCCATATGGGTCCTGCTTCACATGTAATTCCTTTTACTTTACTGCTGACCTGAGAATTCATATTCTTTTTTAAAACCATGATATATTTTCTTCAAAAAATGCTGTGAACTTTATCTGTAGTCCAGCTTTTAAAGGATGTAGAAAAATGAACTGATAATTTTGGAAAAAGAAATTTATGTTTTAGTACCACAAAAGATACAGCTCAAGATTAATAGCCTGCTCTATTATCTGTTAATGCCTTCATTCTTCTTTTTATACAAATGTATTTCCTTAAAATTGTCATTTTCTGTGATTGAAAACAAAGTGGTTGTTTTTTTTTTTTGCTTTGTTCTGCATGATGTTTGCTTTTTTTCATGTTTTCAGGAAGGAGTGATGAAATTCAAGAACATAACATCTGGAAAGTACAATGCAGTTCAATTTCATAAATAGTTAACAATAAATCCTGTATTCATTTAAATAAACCAGCACTTTCACCCTTTAACCTGCAACACCTAATTTCAATGTAAAGGCAAATCAGAATTTTCTAGAATATGTGCGACTTCCCTCTTGAGTTGGGTGTGCTTCTCTTGTAACTGTAGAGGCTAAATGTGACTTATATTAATCTCATGAAGTCTCAACATATTTAGTATTAAAATATTCATGCCAGTTTTTCTTTTTATGGTTGTGTATTTTTTCCACACTCTGAAGCTAAAATAAATATCATTTGCTTTCAATTTTAAGACCTTTCTATTTTGTACAAATTCAGTTTATAAGTGGTGATAATCAGATGAACTGCAAAATACAGACTTAGTAAAAACTCTAAGCAGATTTTGAGTCCAGCTGATATCCTTAAATTTTTCATTTAGCAGCAAGAAAAGCATCTAAATTTTCACTTCTGGTAAACAAAATGAAAGCCTACAAGAGAATTATTTTTTTCAAGCAAATGTTAAATTTACAGGATACCTAACACATAACTCTGACACTATAGAGCAAAGGTGATTATAATTTTAAAAGTGCTGTATGTGCCATTTAACACATAGTACTTCTGCTTTCTAGTAAAAAAAAAGAACAAAATGAAATCATGTTGACATTTTTAAATTAACTTCCACATTTCCACATTCAATAATACTAGTTTAATTAGTATTCAGGTTGTTGATTAAAAGGCAAACAATGAAAAGTCAGGAGTTTCTATAAAAGATAAAAAAATTATTGAATTTTAATATTAGCATAATGCTAGAGCCACAAACAAATGCTATTCTATTGGGACTAATATTTCACTGTGATTTTTAAAAGATTTTACTGAGTAAAATATGCAAAATATTATATTAAATTGTAACTATTTCATATATATGAATAAATTCTTTAATAATTGTGCCTGCTCATCTTAGTTAACAATTTGAAAAAATTGGATTTTTAAAGAAGCGATTGGATCATGAGGGGACTAACCTCATGAATGGGTTATCAATGAGTTCATAGCTGAATGGGCTTTTAGCAAGTGTGTTCTGGCTGAAGGAAGTAAGTCATAGGGACATGACCTTGGGGACTGCAACTGTCTATGAGATTGCTTCAGCTTTGCCCATGTTCTCTTACCTCTCTGTCATAGGTTGAGCTAGCTTCCTGTGTATGCTTTTCTGCCATGATATTTATGCATTAGAACTAGCCAATCAAGATTTGAACACTCTGAAAATGTGAACCAAAATAAGCTTTTCCTTTAAATTGTGAGGACTGAATTTTTTTTCCAGCAACAGAAAAATGAACATACAGAAAATTTCCAATAGAGAAGTGGAGTCATTACTGCAACTATATATGACCATGTGGTTCAGAAGCCTTCAGAACTATTTCACAGGGGGACTGTACAGTTTTGACGATGTGGGCTGCAGACTCCTTGGATGCTATAAGCAGAGACTGATGGATGATTCTCATAGTAGCTCTGAAGCTCTGAATGTTGAAAAGAATGCAGAATAAAAATTGTGCTCATGAAGCTTGGGACTTCTGATGGAAATGATTATTCTATTGAGAACTGGACAGGAGACCACGAGTGTTATATTCTTACAAATCATTTTTCTACAGTTTGTCCATACACTAACATTTTGTGGGAGAATGAGTTCAAGAATAATGGATTAATGGATCTGCTCCAGGAAATACACTGTAGGACCAGAATCCCTGCTGTGAGCTCGTGAGAGGGTGCTGAGTGAAGCTGCAGCGCATGCCACAGAAATTTGGAGATGCCAGGAACATGGAACATGTTCTAAAAAATTTAAAGGCAAGGAGCAGAGTCAGCTGAAGAGGGAGGTCATGCTGACTGTCAGTGGCAAGGTTGCCCAAGCCCTTTGCAGTTTATGCCATAGAATGATGTGCCTTGGCTGCCAAGCATGGACCTGTTGAATTTAATGTTTGTCTTGTTGAAGTTTTGCATTGTTTTGTTTGATCCATTTGCATTACCCCATATCTCCTTTATGAATGAGGATGTTAGCTTGTGCCATTACATCTTGGAAACATATAACTTGTTTCTTAATCTTTACAAGGACCCACAGTTAAGTTTGCTAAAAGTCTCAGAGGAGATTGTGGGGTTGGACATTTGATTAGTGGAACTGTTGAGACTTTAAAGAATGGATTAATATATTTTAGTTGTATGCAATAGAGTCACATCGCATTAGGTGGAAATGTTGCCTAGTGTTATGGTTTGTATATAGATGGCCCCCCAAGCCTTATGTAGTCAGTGAAGCGGCTGAATCTAGCATTGGTGATTGACTTGTTGTCTAGTGCTGGGATTGGCAGTGTGAATCCTGCACCCGCCCAGGAGTGGAGCCGACATACAATGTAAGGTCGGAATGGGGGCCTGTTTTTCCCTCTTTTGCACAGTTGGCTCTTGCTGCTTGCAGCTGCCAAGAACGGCTGCCCCTCGGGCCACCCTGCCTTGGAGCCAGCTGAGTATGAACTGAAACCCCCAAAACTGTAAGAAATAAACCTCTCCTTTGTTCACTTTGGGCGTCAGGTATTTTGTCTCAGCAATGAGAGGAAAGTAACCAAGACACCTAGTTATTGTGTTTATTTGAAGGTTAAATTTGTTTTAAAGATATAAGGTTATTGAGAGATTAATCATAGTTTAAAGAGGTGCAATTAAGTGTCAAATTGATAAAGTGATAGACTTCAGGCAGTTGATCTTAACTGTAGTCTTGACTGGACTGAGAGACTCCCAGAGAGGTTTTGGATTGTCAGAGCAATAACTTCATTAATACTGAGTTCGTATTTGAATAGGCTCTTATGATACAGGGTATACTTCAAGGAAATGAGTCAAGAGACCATAACCTTGGAGACTATATTAATCACTGACACTTTCTTCTCTGGCTCTTTGTAACCCATTCTACTTCCCAGCTGCCACGAGTTTAGCAGCTTTCTTCTGTGATGCGTTTCCACCAGGTGGACGGAAATCTCTGAGAGTATAAGCCAAAATGAAGCCCTGTGCATTTAGATTGCAATGTCATATATTTTTCCTCAAAACAGAAAAGTGACAAATACGATTCTCAAAACAATCATACAATTCAGATATCTATCTAATATATTGTATGATCTAAATACCATTAAACTAACAATCAGTAAGCTGAACATTTTCAGTAAGAACATTTATATATATCATCTGTATTTGTTTGTATTTTTTATAACCTAGACCATGCAAGAGTCATAAACACATCTACACAAATATGTTCAATATTTGGAAACTTCTTGATAGTGAATACACTTTCAAATTTTAAGGCTATAAAATATTTTTCATACTAGATTTAACAAAATAATCACAAAACATAGAAACAAATGCAGAATCATTACATGTATTTTAATATGAGTGAACTGAGAGTGAAAAATAAGCCATATACCCAAATTTACATAAAAGTTGTTGGATATTTCTCGACTGGGTCTTCTAATTCAATTTCAGTATTTGTTTGGTTGTTCAAATCTGAAATGTTCCCTTAGAGTTTACATGTTAAATCTGATTCCCCAGACTGGGAGACAGTAGAAACTAAGAGTTGGGGCTTGGTGAGTGTTGTGCAGTCATTGTGAACATGTCCTCAAAGAAATTATGAGATTCAGGCTCTTTCTTTCTCTCTTCTTCTTTGTGCTCATGATGTGAGCAGGTTTACTTCACCACAAACTTCATGCAGTGTTGTATTGCGCCTTCCTCACCAGAGGACTAAAAGTATTGTCTTTCTCATCTAGATTGGAACCTCTGAAACTGTAATCAAAATTAAACCTTTTCTCTTTGTAAATTGATAATCATACCTTAGTTGACTAAAACATCTATTTCACCACCCATCATTTGTGAATTATGGTAGAGATTTCTGCATTCCAGTTAATGCCTTCATGAGATATTCTTGGAAAGTGATTCACATGTATTTACTATTCTTATCATGTTGAATTTTTATTAGAAATATGTTTTTCATTTTTTTACTTTCATACTATTCTATTGCTGAAAATGAGACACATTCAAGGAAACATGGAAACCAATCTGAAAAAAAAATCAATTTGTCTATTAAAGTGTGGTATATTTTTGAAAACAATAAAATATACATCTTAAATAAAAATTATCAATCAAATACACATTTCCTAGATGTGAATGTATGGGCTAGTAACTAAAGCAATGATTTCTTTTGTTTTTGAGTATTGGTTAGTAACTCTTCTTAAATAAAATCCCACAATTACTATTATACCTCATATTTTATTGTACTAACATACTATGTGTTATAATATGTATTAAATATATTTAGTAATGTATGTTAACCATACTGATATAAAAGCTCATATTTTTGAAGCATTTAGAAATTTTGAATTATTCACATTTTACTTTCAAATGATAAAAATTAAATTATATAGACATTTGAAGTACTATTGAGGACTTTGAATAAAAGCATTTTACTACTTAGCCATAAGGAAAGATAAATTTGAGTTATTTTTAGGAAAATGGATGCATTCTGAGAACAAAATATTAAGTGAAATAAAGCAAATGAACAAGTTGAAATATCACGTGGCTTCTCTTATATGAGAAATCCAATATGAAAATAAAAAGCAAAATAAATGATAGAAAATAGGAAGTAGGAGGATAGATCTTTCTCAGTGGAGAAGAGGATCAAGAGATGGAGAGGGGAGAGGGAAGTAATGGAAGGAGTATGGTAAAAGGAATTAGGATGTGTTATGTATATGTAACAATTCTCCTCAAGGTATATAAATATTGTGTACTGCACACATATACAACTAATCTAAAATAAAAATAAATACAATTTTGGAATGTCATTAGTAGTATGTCTGAGATGTAGTTAATTGAATGTAACTAAACTTCATGACCAATGTATATTTTGTAAATCAATTTTTAAATTTTCCATTTAGAAAAACAAGTGCAGTTAGCTACCAGGATTCACTTAATTTTACATAAACAATCTCTTTGAGACTGAGGCAAATCTGATTGTTTTTCAATATGAAATGAAAATATAAAAAGCTGTTATTGGGTTACTTACAACTTTTCACTAATCATTATTTAACAGAGATCTATATGGTGATCAGTATTTAATATTTTCATGTGGTAGATTTCAAAGCTTGAAACCACAAAAAGTAGCTCCACAAAGAAATATTGTGTTTATCTTGGGGTCTTGCAAACTTTGTCCTTGTGCATGGAGCAAATTTTGCAGCAGCCGGTTGTATTCTATTTCCCTGATATAATCTGCAAGCGATAGAGCCACAAGCACTGCTAGGGGCAGATGGGAAATGCATTAAAATAAATTCAGAGCATTAATGTATTTTTAAAAGATATGTTGTTGTAATTATTAACTGTTAATTTTGTCAGAGTCCTAGATTAAATACTTATATTTTGCAATGTTATTACAAGTTAAACACAAAACATTCATTCTAAAAATATTACTATATATACTAACAAAGATATTTTATGTATCAAAATAAGTCATCTAAGATTTCTCATTTATTAACATATCATCTTGGGAGTTAGGCTACCTGGACTTACAGCGTTCTCAAACAAAACATTCCACATAAGATGTAAATGTTCTGTTAAGTAGCCAACATTTATTTAGTCTTCTCCACATTATACCATTATTATACTACAGGATTACGCAGAATGCATTCTATATTTTCTGTGAGCCTAAGAAGTGGTTATTTATGGGGGGCCACATAGAAATCAAATTTACATTAACAATTTAGTACTGAAAGATTGACCTTCATGAAGCATGCTAAAAGTTTGAATATTTTAGCACCTACCAATCTAGTTGCTCAATTACCCTGTTCTTTATGGTACATTACTAGAATCGATCGTCCTTACTGAAAGTTTATTTCAGAATTATATTGATATGTCATAAAACATTATGAATACCTCTGATCAACTTCATAAGCTAGATAGTTACACATTTAATGTTCATCTTTCTGTTATTCTGAATAAAAAGTTCATGTAATATGAAATAATTTTATAAGATTATCTGACCACAATAATAGAAATATTTTTATAAAAAGCAGTGAGCATTTCTAGGTGCATCTTCAAAGAAAGATGTAGATGAGCGACTTACTTGTAATTTTATGAAGTCTTCCTCTTTGCTTTATAGTATTTTTTCCTGAATCTTATACTATCCATGTGTAGTGATTTTAGAGTGCATTTTCTCTTTAAATAGATTCATATTTTTCATCATATAAATAACATTTGAGTAAAATTAAGACTTTAAAAATAGTTTTCACACTTTAAAACAATATTTTCAGGTATTTCAACAATGGAGGCAAAAACTGATTAAATTACTTTGTATTTATTTCATCTGTAAAATTCAGAAAAAGAAGTGTATAAGGAGAATTATGGTACAGAAATTTTTTGATATCAATTTTAAATTTATATGTTTGAAAATAACACAAGATGGACAACTCATAATAAGTATTGTTCAACTGAATTCCAAAATACTCAAATTTTTCAAAGGTAAAATGCCATAGTTTTAAAAATTGACCTTGTTTACAATCACAGTATTGTAATAATTTTGATACATTTGTATACAACGTAAAATTGGTAAAACTCACATAGGAGATTGGTTTCATAAAGTGGAACTGATAATTTAAAAAGTAGGAGGAGGACTCTATTCATCCTGTGTTATTGCAATTAGGTTTATTGGTAGAATAAATTACAGGTCATAGCTTTTAGAACATGCAGTGTTCACCACTCAGAAAATAGTATATTTACTTTTGGTTCCCCAATGCAGCTCATAAAACTGAATGTAATCATTGAATACTCTGTTACATGTAGGTTTCAAGATAGTCATGAACAGTGGAGAAGGCAACAGAGTATCCATAAAATATGTAACAAAACAGATTTAGAGAAGCACTTGATACCAGTTGTTGGAGGTTGGGAATATATGACCACTTAACTCATCTTAGTTCCAAAGTAGAGGAGGAAAGATAATTAGTTCTCATTTTAGAAACACCATATTCTAACCATCTCAAAGAAAGACATGTGTGCCAATAGCTTGGAATATGATCAGAACACTTTAAAAGATGCCTTTGCAAAGTCAAGATTGAGAAAATGAAAAGAGAATTGCTATAACTTTTACGATAACCAAGCAAGACAAATACTAACTGAAAATTCACAGGTATTGTTTGACCTATGTAAGCTAGGTCTTAGCCAGCCTTGGTGGTACAGGCCTATAATTTCAACTATTGAAAGGGTAGAGTCAGGAGTATCACCATCCCAGGCAACTTAGTAAGATCTTTTCTAAAAATTAAGTTTTAAAATTGCCTGGAGATATAGCTCATTGATCCTTGAGATTAATGTCCAATACCACAAAATAAACAAACAAAATAAAAACAAACAATATTTTAAATCCCTGAAGTAAAGAAAAAAAACTCTCTTGAAGTCTGAGGAGAGATCAGACAGTGATAGGAGAGTAGATCATGCTCAAGGATCGTAAGAGAAAATGGATGCCGAAGAGATGAAATATCAGAGCTCATGTGCATAAACTTCATCAAGCAGCCATCAAAGTCTACTTGAGACCTGAGAAAGCACTACTCACGCTGTTAGCCAGAAGAAAGAAAGAAAAACAAACGTATGAAAAGCATGATGATATTATCATAGATCCTTTTCCTTCTTGGGAAAAAAGCCTTAAACTGAAAGCAAAACAAAAGCATTTTAAGAAAATAATATTTTTTTTGAAAAGAACACAATCAAACAAAACAGAGTAGAGTCAATCAAAACAAGGCAATGAACATGCTACATGACTTTTAAACAGGGTAAAAAGCAATCTGTAAGGCTACCATACTGCCTCTTGTTGTCTGCAGTATACCTGCCCATACCATCAGGGATAAGCAAAATCAAACAAAATACAACAAACTAAAACAGTAGAAACAAAACAAAACTTAACAAAACAAAGCAAAGCAAAACAATGTAAGCAATACAGAATTTCAAGATATTAGCAAAACAGCATTGACTACCATAATAGTTGTTATCTTCAGATTAGTTGCCTACACCTTCAGACATATTACAATCAAACCATACAGAATAGAGTAAAATCAATCAAAACAAACAATGAAAGCCATACAAGGTTTCTAAGCAAGCTAACTGGACATCCTCGATGGCTGCAATTATATATTTTGTTATCTTTAAAATAGCTGTCCATGCCATCAAGTATAATAAAATCAAACAAATCGGAATGAAATTAAACTAATCAGAACAATGAACACGATCTAAATTTCAAATCATGATAATAGATTAATAGT